>ML807142.1:151749-224398 GCA_009831015.1 Picea engelmannii
AGCAACACGGTGCCACTGTATATTCCATTGTAGGGTGTGGACCCTAGTTATGATTAGGAGGGGTGGAGGCATTTCCCACCGTGTATCCTCCGAAACCTGAAGTCATGGGAGGACGGTGTTAGCTCACGCTCCCCTAGATGTGTGATGATGACTGCCAGTTGCCTGCTAAGGAAGCTTGGTCAAGATAGTTACACTTTCTGCTTACGGGTTCTATTTGGAGTTAGGTCAATATAGTTGACGCTCCAAGACAGTCCAGCAGAGGAAGGATAGGAATGAAGATGGAAGTAAGTTAGGGAGGAAGGATGAGTAGAAATAGTTGAGAAAGTATGGAGATTTGTCTTATGGTGGAATTTATTGTTTTTCCCTTCTGAAAAGAAAATGTGTATATACGAATATTCATAATTACGTAACTAAACCACAGTTGTCTAAATAAAATTGTTGAACTAGATAATTGTAATTAAAGGATTTTGCAAACATTTGATTGGTTTATAGTCTTTTATAAAATAATAGACTTGTTGATTGGATTGGATGCATACATAAATTACTATAAGGGTGATAGTTATTGATTATTAGTACATGCACGAGACTTGTATGTACTAGCTACACATGCATTTCTTGTACATGTACACTAGTATGTATGAGTTTTCTTGGCTTACTTACTAATAATGTTGGTTAATTGATATGAATGTGTGAACCATGTTTCTTTTCCTTTGTATCATGAAATACCTTAACTTCGGGACGAAGTTTCCTGAAGGGTGGGTGTATGTAACAACCCTGGTTAAATAGTTNCATAGGGTTTATTAAGTATAGTTAATTAATTAATTAACTGTCTTAATGTGTATTAGTTAAGTAATGATTAACTATTAATAATATTATTTATTTATTTATTTATTGTTTATTAAATGTCGATTAATTAATTAAATGATTACTTAACACATTCAAAGATTTGGGTAATGAATTAAATGGCTGAATAACTTTAAATTATTTACAATAAGACTTTACGTATGCAAGGGGGGAATGAAGAATGGGGTGGAAGGATAAGGTAATAAAGGAATAGGATAAGGTAATAAAGAATGGGATAAGGTAATAAATAATAGGATAAGGTAATTAATGGAGGATAGGAGAGTCGGTGAATGGGGGGAGATATGACGGGGAAGAGTCCTACAGGGGAGGATTATGAAAATTTGGGGGAAGGAGCATGATTGAGGAGGAGGTCTATATTTCTGTTGGATATTTTCTAGTTTTGAGGAGTTTTGGTTTTGGATTTTTGGGGAACCATTGCAGGGGGCACCGGGTTGCTGGGGGTTTTGGGCTCGGGGGCCAGGATTCCTTATGGTATCCTGGAGCTAGGGAGCCAGACAGGTTGCTCCTATCTGGTTGGGTGGTTAGTTGGTTTTGGGCAGGGTTTGGTCAAGTAGCAGGCTGGGAAAAGCAGCAAGGAGGTCAACCAGATAAGCGGGAATTTAGCATCAGGCAGAGATATTTTTATTTCTAAATTCGCTGAGTTATGTGATGATTATGTAATTTATTTCATGTTGTGGATAAATTTAATTTTCTGCTGAATATTATATGTTTATATGATGATTAATGAATTACTTATGCATTGAAAGAAATTATGTTTAATTGTATGAATTTTTTTGTCTTGTTAATCTTCGGTCACTACAATACCCTTTCTTGATAATCTTAAAAGCAGTAGTCTTAGCAGAAAAGTGGCCACCCACATGAATGACAGAATTTGAAGATCCATGGATCTCTTGTAACAATTTTTGTGCTTCCTCATTATTCACACAACGAAGTAATATACCGTCGGCATATCTCCTAAACAAGAAGTCTCCTAAAATGATGTATCTAGAAGATTCAAGGCAAATCCTTCTCCTTTGATGAGTATTTAAGTTATCTGGACATCTCTGATTTTGCAAGTAATATACCATATCTTTGTACCAACGATGTTCAACTACAAGATGGATTTGACTGTCAATGTAAAACAGTGTTGGCATAGGATTATATTGTTCATCAATTTCTTCACTTGCTTCAGCATGTTGAGCTAAGTGAAGGGATAAGTCACATCCCTTAATGGTTTTAGAAGTCACGATGGTTAAATCATGCTCCTGGATCTTGGCAAGCCAATGTGCAATCTTCCCTGAAAGATAAGTCTGTGAGAGCAAAAAATTGACATCAGGTAAAGGGAATTTTACCAGCATGTGCTTACCTAAGATAAACTGGCAAAATTTATCAACAGCTCTAACAAGAGTGAAAGCATGTTTTTCAATATAAGAATATTTGAATTCATCATCTGACAAGATTTGACTCATGTAAGCTACTGGTTTTTCATTAGCTTGGTCATCACATTGTATGAGGATAGCAGAGACTGCTTCCTTTGTAGAATTAGTATATATAATAAATTCTTTCTCAAAATTCGGCTTCACCAAAACCGATGTGGAACTAATTGCCTTCTTAATCCTTACGAAAGCACTTTCGACGTCATCAGTCCAAGAAAAGCAGCAATATTTCTTAAGAAGATTGTGAATTGGATCATTACAGCAAAATCAGGAACAAGCCTACGGACGAAGCCGATAATGTCCATAAAGGCTTGAACCTCCTTTTTGGAAGTAGGAGCAGAAATATTTAGGATAGAAGCAATATTTTTGGGATCTATGCTTATTTATGAATCAGACACAATGTGCCCAGGGAGCTTACCCTTGGTAACGTCGAAGAAATACTTAGAAGGATTTAAAGAAATGTCGAATTTCCTGCATCTCATGAGAACCTTTCTAAGATGACCAAAATGATTTGATTGGTTTTTTGAATATAATGTTAAGTCATCAAGATAAATTTGAATAATTTTGTCAATTTGATCATCAAAAGCAATTTGCATAGCTCTTTGGAAAGTAGCACCTGAATTATATAATCCAAAAGGCGTATGTTCATAAGCAAATGTTCCCCAATGTGTAATAAAAGTGGTTTTATGTTTATCTGTCCTTTTTACCTTGATCTAATTATAACCAGAAAAACCATCAAGTAAGGACATCATCTGTGACCCTGCAACTTGTTGCAAAATCATTTCCATGTTAAGGAGAGGAAAATGGGTTTTCACGCTATCTCTATTCAATGTGCGGAAATCAATGCACAATTGTATCTAACCAGTTGTTTTCCAAACAGGAACTAAATTGGAAACCCACTCAGAATACTTAATAGGGAAAATCATCCCATCCTTCAAGAATTTTTCCAACTCCTTTCTAATAGTTGCTTCCAATGCGGGGTTAATGGGTCTTTGTTTTTTCCTAACCGGTTTTTTGCCTTCCTTAATAGGAATGGCATGTTGTATAAGATCAGGATCAAAACCAAAAATATCCTCATAAGACCAAACAAAAACATCTTTAAATTCATGAAGCAACTCAGTGAACTTCAATTTTTCTTCATCAATACATTGGGAACTTATCTTAACATTCTTTGGACAATCGGGTGTCCCAATGTTCAAGGAAATGGTTTCACCCACTTTCCTTTTTGACTCCTCTTCTTTATGTGTTTCTTTGTTCCCTACATCACTCGATGAAAATGAATTTTCTAGAGGAGTCAAACCCTTCAGAATTTTGTTGTCTTTCATTGATATAATCTCCTTGGGCTTATAAGGTTCATTTTGTATGAAAGCACAGATTCTTTCATCACTAGGGAAGACATGCCATGACTCTACATTTTCGGTGATATGTGGGTGATACAAATATTGAAAAGTGTAATCGGGTCTTTGTGGCAAAAGTTGTCGATTAGGAGAGGCTACAAAAACAACTAGTCTATCAGCCATTGAGTTCAATTCCTTTTTGACATGAGTGATGTTAAAAGATAATAAGTTCGAGATAAGCGCCCAAACATCTTGAGTGTAACATTTCATTAACTTGTTGTTAGAAGAATATATTTTGCATACAAGGTTTGCAACAAGTTCAGAGTCCCCAAAAATTGTAAGGTGACCATAACCTAAATTATAGGCATTTTCAATGCCTAGAAGTAATGCTTCAAATTCAGTGGCGTTGTTTGTGCAAGAAAACTCTAACCTATAGGAAAAGTTGTAAATTTTACCTATAGGAGAGTACAAGATAATGCCAACACCATTTCCTTCATTAGAGCATGAACCATCAAAGTGCATATGTCACATCCCATCCTCTAGGTCGATTTGTTCCAAGGTAGTGTTGTCCTCGTCCGCAAAGATGGTGTACACTCTTAGGTCCTCTTCGATATAATTTACATTAGGTTGTGGGATGCTTTATACATAAGGTGAAATTCACCCTCCCTTAGGACTATGATGTTCTTCCCATTCCGAGGAACAGATAAGTGTGTCTCGTCGAGTGAGAGGTATCCACCTGTCAAAGCTTACCAGTCTCTTCCTAAGATAATTGAATAATTACTCATTGGCATGTCAATTACCTGAATATTAAGGGTTGTCCTTATTTCAGGATGTGCGCACAAAACCAAGGTCACATCTGTGATCTCACCTATGGTAGATTTTTGTAAACTATTATAAGAGAGTATGCTTCTGGCATTTTCATTTGTACAAGACAAGCCTAGCTCCTCCATAATAATTTTCGACATTACGCTTGGGCCCGAACCATCGTCAATCAGACAACAATAGGTTATTTTGTCCATAATCTTTACAGAAATGAAAAATAGGGGGTTTTTTACAGGGTGTCTAAAATTATGTACACCTACTTTATTTACAGTTGAATCTTCTTCTTTCACCTCTTTAGAGAGATTGGCTATGGTGGAAGCTTTTCCTTCCATGAAATTTTTTAGATGCTTTTGTTGCTCAAGGATAGCAACCATGTCCAGAAGAGTATCATTAGCCTTGATATTATCCAATTGAATATTATATTTGGAAGAGGGAAGAGGAAAAAGGACTCCTTGACTGTCAGGAGTTTTAGTAACATGTACAATAGGAACTGGTGAACATGAGCTTGGGCTAGAAGAAGTGCGAGGGGAATCATATTTCCCTTTTGAAGCATAGGATTTATTCCTAGTGTTTATGATCATGACATCCTCTGGTTCTGTGAAATCTAGAACAACAATGGTAGTTTTAGGCCTTTTTCCAAAGATTTTATCTCTGGCACTCTTCTTTACCTCACAAGTACTTTCCTCTTGGTGTTCCTCACAAAAGTTGCACCAACTACAAGGCATAATGGCTTTAGGATGAAATTTGTTTTCATTTGAATTCCTAAAGGGTGGTGAAGAAGAAAACGAGGCCTTAGGATTAAGTGAAGGGACATTTTATTTATGCTCATACGCTATCATTCGGTTATTCATATCTTTTAAAATATGTAAGAGGGTGGTCATGTTCATTTGTTTAATTAAGTGTCCCTTGGGAAGACCTGTTCTTTCAAGTTGTTCTTCATACTCTAGACAAGTATGCAGAGCAAAACCAAGATTTCAATTAGCTTTTTCTTCAAGCCTATGACAGTAGCGGGAAAGTAGAGCATTATAGTAATGCATAAAGGCGGCTTGGTTTTGAGGGTGAATAAGTTCAGGAATCTGATTATATAACTTGGTGAAACGTAAATTGAAAGACTTGATAGTCTCACTGTCCTTATATGCAATGTTATTTTATTCTCGTAATTGTTCCATTGGGCTCTTAGATTGCCCATAAGTCGATTTGAACCAGTAAACTAACTCTTCCCAAGTGGAAAGAATCTTGGGAAGAAGATCAAAGAAATTTGTCATTGCTTTCCCTTCCAGGAAATTAAAAAGTATGCGCATACAAGTATCATTGTCATTAGCTCCTATATTGTGACAGACATTAGCGAATACCACCAAGTGTTCATTAGTAGTGACTGTGTTATTTCCAAAAACTCAAGGAGATGTTCTTTGAATTTAGGAAGTGGACGAGTAGCAAGTGCTAGGTTTAGAGGGGAGGATACATGCCACGGGGTATTAGTAGCATCATCCTCGAATTGAAAGAGCCCATACTTTTTAATGACCTTGGCAGGGTTTGTAGTTGATTGGACTGGAATTTGATGACTATTAAAGCTACCAATCACTGATGAGGTCAAGGGTTGAGAATTTGAGGCACCTCCAGTGCCACCAGCCACCGCCAGATTCCATTTTGTGAATGATGAGTGGGGTGAGAAAGATGAACTTGTTGAATCATACACATTTCTTCTTAGAGGGCCTTGTCGGGCTAACAAAATAACAATCTTTATTCCTATTTTAGTAATAGGAGTGGTTTCAGGAGACAATCCTCTTCTTCTCCTAGATATATGAGGATTTAAGGACATGAAAAGAGAATCACAACTTTAGGGAAGAGAGAGCTTATAATTGATTCCTAGGTTGCCTTTGTCAAGCCTCCCAGCGTTCCCGAACACTTCTGTCTTGTTCAATTACTTCCCATGAGTGTTCAAGCTCAACCCAGGTATTAATAGTCTCTAAGATGGTATTGAATAAGGTTAGAGAAATGTTGGTTTGTTCTTTAATACCTGGCTCAATATTGGTATGCCTTGTAACCGGTATTGTCATGAAGAAAAGAAAACAGTCAAAGAATCAAAAGCAAAAACATAAATATATTCAATTATAATGTGAATTCAACCAACCAAAGAGATATGGAAGACCTCTCCAGTGTGTTCACCAAATAAATGTTGAGGAAAAGATATGAATTATCTTACTCACGCATTTTTTAATCTTGTCTGGCTAGGACAAGATAGTCGGGAATATCACCCTATGCTTTATAGCCTCATAAATAATTTCCCAATCCACAAGTATCAATTACTAGGGCTTAGGTTGATTTATTAATGAAAAGAATGTTGCAAAAATAAAATAAATTTTTATTTTTAGATTCTAAAACATATGCACATTACAGAAAGTAAATATGGAGATTGAAAATCAAAAGTGACCAAGTCATAAATACGCACAAATGAGACAGAATAGCAATCTGATTTATTTCATTCCAAGAAATCAAAAGCATTTTTCTCTTTACAAAACCCTTGTGAGGGCATGGACCAAAGTCTAATTTAGAGGTCCCCGATGAAAAACATACAAAAGGACTCTGACAAGAAGTAAAAACTGAACTTTATAATCTGGATCAGCTTGCCACAGACTGCTGCCAATTTGACTCTCTAAAACAAGCATCTGAATGATATGGTTCAGCTTTGAACCCTATTGCCTACAATAGGACCCTTAGTCTTTCTTTCTCCTTATAATATCCCTTTGTTCTTCCTTCTCATTTAGCTTTTATGCATTCCAAATAAGTTGAAGTAGTTCAACTACTTTCTTTAGTTAAGTAAGTTGAACTTAACTAATTTAGTTTAGGAGAAATAATAATAATAGTAGTAGTTAAGGGTCTTTATTTAATAATAACTAAGTAGGTGGGACCCCTTGTGACTCCCTTCTTTTATTCTTTACAAAAATAAACACAATTAGATAATCCTTTAAACACATGTCGCCTTGTAGCTCCCATAAATACTTCCAAAATTTGAATATTAAATATCATAAATAATTCAAATCATATCCAAAAACATGTAAATAACCACATTATCCAAAAAAGAGCTTCATGTCCAAAACTTTCTGCACACCATTGTCTTCAACAACTAAATCATAACACATAATTTAAAATCCATACTTGCCACTTTAAGAGACAATCTTTCTTCTATCATTGTTGTCCCCTCTGGACTTCCCATAAGTAGCCTTTGGTTGATTCAAACATTGAAGTCGTATCTCACTAATAACATGGGAACAGTCATCCTTCAGATGCATACGAGAGGGCACTGATTTTGACGAGTCATTTGAAGGAGATGAAGGGGAGGTAGCAGCTTTACCTTTATCTTGCACATGGGGGACATCAGTTTTAAGCCTTTTTCTAGCATGAGGGGATTGAACAGGTGAATGCACAAGGGAAATTTGAACATTAGGATTTACATGTGGGGGAGGAGGTAATGACAAGTTGGGCCAGCCATGATGGTGAGAGACTGTCAGATTGACAATCTCTTTCCATCCATCATTCGCAAGGACCTCTGGTTGCAAGGACACATGAGGAGGCACATGAATACCAGGGATGTTATGAGGCTGGAAGGGAGGTCTCTCTAGTCTACGCAGTATTATTCCTTGCCCAATTCAATTGAAGAACCCATCTTGAAACATCTGGTTCAACCTGGGGGTCAGCATCAAAATGAATAGAGAATCTAGGCTTTCTAGGCGCTTTGTTACAGTTACCTCTTCCTCTATTATTTCTACCATGGCTTCCTCTGGTGAAGAAAATCATCTTGTATGTAGCAATTCATCAGTAACTATCCCTTAACAGACCATACATGACATTTTGCTTGCATGAAACAATTTTTTGGCTCATAAATTTACATGAGACCCATGCAAATCAATCCATAATAAATTATTTAATAATTTCCAAGTGAGCAAGGGGTGGAGGGATTGTAATGAGCGAAAAAGTGGTAGCATGACAGGCAAAAAATACACGAGTATTTCTCAACAATTCATTAAATAATTTAACTATGCAATTAAATACCAAAAATATCAGTTGCCACCTATTTCTGTGTCATATCTGTTATCACTGTTATAAAGAGTTTTTAATTTATTTTATAGAACAGGGCTTGTAAAAATGAAATTGGGATTATTAGGGGTATAATGAGTGAAAAAGTGATAGTATGATAGGGAATAAAATATGGATACTATTCATAAAATTAAATTAAATCAAACAACAACCACAACTCTCTTCAAACCTCATACTACAATAAGCATTAATTTAAAACCAAAACCATTTAACCTCTTTACAGAATGTTTGTTGACTTCAAACAAAATAATTCATATGCCCAGAATAGTCCATCTATTACACATTATTTTGGTCACTCTAGTGATGTCCCTACAGTGATGTATTCAGGCTCCCACAAGGACTTTTTGCCTGAGAAAAGTGATTGTGATCTTCTTCCAAAAAACACATTTTTAAGATGAGTTTGCAGGCTGCCTATGTTATAGGGTACGAAAATCCTTGATTCTCGCAGGCAACCCATACTTAGGGTGCGAACTGTTCGCAGACTGCTCTATAGGTAGGGTGCGAACCTGTTTTTAATCTTGAAAAGGAGAAGAGGTCACGAAGGTTCTAGAAGGGGATCTTCTAGAAAATGAGTTGGCATTCGCATGGTTGGCATTCTACTGACTTCTCAGATTTTGTGGGATCATCCTCATCCATTTAACCATCTCTCCTTCTCCTATATATTGAAAGGTTTCTCATGGAAAAGGTTAAGCAAGATTGAATGAGGAATTGGTGAAAGAATTGTGTGAAGATTTCTGCTTGGATAGAAGCTTGGAGACTCTATTCGGTCTATCAAGTTGTATTGGATCTATTCGGTGTGTGTGTTGGAACCAAGGGTCACTGAAAGAAAGCTTGCAACATCAAGGCGATCTGGTTGTATCTTCTACTTTCATTTAATATAATACAGTGGCATGTCCCTTTCCCATAAAATCACTCTTATTTTATTGCGTAACTCCTTGATCATATGCATAGGTTGACATCGAATATACTTTGCTATCTTCACTTTGGTTGGTTTGTGTTGTCTTGGACCCAATTTCACAGGAGCACTGGAGCGAAGTGGGAACAACAGAGACCTACGGAAGCGCTTAAAGGTATGCCAATTATTCCTTCTGTGTAGTAGATTCAATGACTGCAACTTAGAGAAAAAGTCATGTCTTGTTTTGTTTTGTTCTAGATCCAGGTGGATCTAGGGAGATCTGTTAGTGTCTGCACCTACCGATTTATCCGATAACAAAGTTGGAAACTCCACTGGGTATACAACCCATTTTGGTGGTTTTTTCTTGGCCATTTCCTCTTGACCTACCATTTTTCATTCCCGATCAATCTCTGAGTCTTGAGGAGATCCTCACAGACTCCCTGGATCCAGAAGTTCTGTCATTTTTCCAAAATTTGCTTGATTACAAACCTTCTCGCACTGCACCCTTCTGTATCCTGCAAAAATCACTGAAGTTCACACCCTAGCATTCAGTTCAGTTTGAACTTCTCACAACCTACCTATGTCTAGCCTGCGAGAATCCTTAATTCTCGCACTATACCCCACTGCCAGCCTGCGAACTCACTTGTAAAATTTTGGGTTGAGTCTTTTGTGTCCTCAGATGCCCAAATGTGTTTGAGTTTCTAGGAATAACTTCTCTAGATAGTGATTGAATGTTTCTTGACTTCAAATCTCGCAAATGATTAGTTTTTGGAAATCGAAAGCTCTTCTTGATCGTTTTTTCTCAATTTTTACCTCTTGACCTTTTCTTAACAAGGGTATAATCTTTGATTCTGAAATCCGAGTGCTTGTTTGGTCAGGAGTCTTTGATTGGATTAAAAGTTGAGATTAGTTGTCCTTTTCGATTGCTTATTAATTGGAAAATTGTTACCCATGTGCATTTGAAGAGACTGGTCTTGTCAGTTTGTTATTTTTATCTTCATTGAAAGATCGATTTGGGTGTTTGTTGTGTATTTCTTTTTCATTGGTTGCTTACTTTTTTCTTAGTTCCATTCCTGTTGATTGGTTTCTAATAAAAAATTAAAGACATTTTCTTTTAAAGCACCCTTGTATTCGAAAAATATTGGCATTCAAGTATTGAAAGACAACGAATAGGGAATTTGCATTGTTCACGATTGTTTGATATTGAATTTTAGAGAAGATCATACATCATAGTTCGCATTTTTCCAGAAAACTCCTCTTTCCCTCCTGTAAATAGGATTCATCGAACAAAAAAATTGTATCATTCATCCTTATTTACGCATTGTTTGGTCAGAGTCTCACACAACATCGGTTTCATTTCCATATCCTTTTTGCGTAACAATAGCCATTAATAATATCGCGCAACTTTAAAATTCAACTAGTAACTTTTTCTAGGGCTCTTTCACACCAACATTAGCTAGGCTAGAGATTTGGAATAGGCAATGAGACACACTCTCCAAAACACGAAACACACAATAGCATCCTGTGATAAGGAGTGTCAAATTCCATTTGCAACAGTTTGTCCTGGGAAACCCTTCTCACACAAGGGTCAAACCTGAGGTCGCATTGAGATTGACAGAGTTACTCTCCCTGCTTTGTTGATATCAGTGTAGAGATTGCATGTATTATGGGGGTCACTTGAAGGTATACCCACAATGATGAGTGGAAGCCTCTCAAGCTGATTTTGGGTTAGATACACTGCCCTTGCATGTGGATCGGACTGTCGACTGTTCCCACAGGCATCATTGTTGTTGGTGGTAACCTTAGTAGCCTATCTTCTTAGGGTCTTACACAAGGTGACTGTGAAGGAGTAAGTCTTCACGGTACCTGGAATCGACGTTGGCCAGACTCACTCAGGCTCCTTGGAGGGTATACCCACGATTATGTGTGGGAGCTTGCACCAGGGTGTAAGTCCGTTAAGCAGGTCGTCAACATAACTTTTCCACCCTAGCCCAACCCCTTCTTGCCTCGTCGTCGCGACGTTGGATTTCATCACCAACTAGTGACTTCGGAATTGGAAGGTCTTGTTTGCTTGGCTTTGCTTCC
This sequence comes from Picea engelmannii, assembly GCA_009831015.1. Taxonomy (NCBI): domain Eukaryota; kingdom Viridiplantae; phylum Streptophyta; class Pinopsida; order Pinales; family Pinaceae; genus Picea; species Picea engelmannii. Next base: position 163,263 of record ML807142.1, read on the forward strand.
TAGATTTTACTAGCACATGCTATTTGTTTACCCAAGTTGGCCATAGAATTTCTTCCATAAGATTCTAACTCGATCACAATTGACCCTCCACGTCGTTCACGTAGAATGCAAGGCCTACCCCCAGAGGATCTAGAAGGTTCTCAACCCTTGCCTACCAACTCACCGGAGGACTCTCCTCAACAGAGTGAAGTCCAATACGTTGCCACTCCACAAGTGGAAAGAACCAACTCTTTAGAACGGTTCTGAATTACCAATTCTCGAGAGGACTTTCGACTTCCTCCCGAATCTGAGAGACGTATTGTTCGAGTGAATTCTTCTAGAGAAATAGTTGTTCAATCTTCTGGACTATCAATCGGACCTTTCACAGGAACTGAGGGTCAAGATCCTTTTTGGACTACTAGCATTGTTAGACGAGATCTCTTTGGCTCAGGAGTAGGCGTTGATATCATTGTCACACCTGAGCTGCTCGAAACATCTAATCTAGACGTGATACCTTTTACTACTGCATATTATTTTCCTGGTACAGACGCTCCGCCAGCCAACCACATCTTGACTATCCCCCTACAAACGGTCCATTACACAATGGTCCCAGATACTACGAGTCTTCACACCAGGACTGCAGTGGCTAGCCAAGCCCCCATTGGCACGTCACTTTCGCCTAGATTCACCCCAACGCTTCCGCCTGGATATCATGCATTGAATGCTTCTATTCCTGCTCCTACACAAATCACATCCTGGACTCCTGGCGTTTCCACTCCTTCTAGGCACCATCTCGTTCCCGGTTCCATTTCGACACTTCCTCGACCCCCTTTTAGAGGACCTCTTCCATCCTCTATCAGAGGCACCAATCCTAGTGGCACCATCTTGTCTTTCACACCTAATTACTAGATTCCTATTGGTGGGCAATTTCACCAAGGAGGCCAAACCCAATCCCCTTTTGTAGGATAAATCCCGATTGGAGGGCAACCCCCACCTACCCCACCATATGGAAAAAACATACCTCCATCCTTGGCCCAGTATTGGAATTATCTTATTCAACATAATCCTCACTTGACTGGAGGGCAACAGCCTCAAGCTAGCTCCAACATACCCCCTAGTACAGGCCAACCCTATCCAAGAAAATCTAATCCTATTTGGGGCTCGAATGCTCAACCCCATGCCCCTATTCAAGGGTACAACGCTATGAATTACTTGCCTCCACACCAACAACCGAATCTGCCCGGATCTTCTCATTATATGCAAACTACTTATGGTCCCACTGGTCTACCAACGGGACTCCCTCCCCAAAGTCATCAATACCCACATGTGAATAGACAGCTGCCCTTCTTAGCCACCCTGGACCTCCCTGATCTGTCAAGAATTTTAAATGATTTGATCTATCACTCTCCTCAATGGCCCACCATACCAGCCAAACTACCATCTGACATCCCTAAATTCAATGGTAAACCAGGAGAGGACCCAAACAATCATGTAATGACTTTTCACCTCTAGTGCTCATCCAACTCCTTGATGGATGACTCTATTTGTTTACGCCTTTTTCAGTGAACCCTCACAGGTTCCGCTGTGAAGTGGTATATATAATTACCACGAGGCTTCAGCACTGACTTCAACACCCTTGCTATGGCATTCCTCACCCACTACCAGTTACTGATCCGCTACAAAACGGGAATCAAAATTTTGAGTTCTTTCAAACAAACCAAAGCCACTCATATTTCTGATCACATTCATGAGTGGCGACGGAGATGGCGTCTCATCAAAATCGAACTTCTCAATTAGTTGTTGGCAGAGTGGTTCACGAAATCATTCGTGAACGACATCTCTCGTGACATCACCATGGGTGGAGTTGTCACAAAAGAACGGGAAATTACTTGTGCCCAATACCTAGACCTTGTTTACTCACAAACAGGTACTCTTTATGAGTTACTCCTTGACGCACCTCGTCCTTCTACTTCTGCTACTTCAACTACTCTTGTTGCCTCTCATGCAGTTGATAGTGTGATTGGCACTTTCCATGCCCAACCGCATTCCGTCCAAACTTCTAACAACAACCCCAAATCCATTTCTTCTAATGTTCAAAATGCTCTGTCATCTACCCCTCCCACCGGCAAGACTTCTAAGGTGAACTATGTTCAGCCTACCCCTACCAACAAGAATAAATCCAAAAAAGGAAAGGGTAAGAACAAGGAGGATAAAAATATTCCCCAATCTAAGAAAACCAAAATACAACCTGTTGACGATAGGGATAAGCACAAACCCCAATACCCTTGTCTTATCTGTGGTGATGATCACTACGTGAAGGATTGTCCAAGACGAGCCAAGGTTACCAAGTTCCTTCATGGGACCTAGAAACCCTCCACTCCGACCGTGTTGTCTCAACCCTTCCCTTCTCAACAACAGGCCCAATTAGTCATTCATGACCAACCTTCCCCCTCCAATACATCCTATGTCTTAATGTGTATAGGTGATTCAAAGAAGAATGACATCACACTTACCACTCGAGCCAAATATTATTATTCATCCAAAGAGAAGGTTGATGCAATACCTCCTTCATTGGTCCAACCATCTCCCATGACTCCAACTACCAACGGTCCTCTTCATCTCGAACGACCATGCCTAGATACATTTCTTCGCCCTCCCCCAAAGGGTGTTGTTCGAAAATCGACTTTCAATCATCATGCACGTGCTGCCCAAAACTACAGTATTGTTGAAGATCTGGCCCAAGCACCATACGCGATGTCATCCCTTGAAGTCCTTCAAAGTTGTCTTATACAACGGAAGGCATTGTTGAAAGCTATTGGTGGAATCGACCCTACTGATACGAATTTAATAATTTTTTACTTGGAAGATCACATCCCAAGGTTACCCCCTCAACTCGCATTCCAAATACAAGTTATTGTCTCTGAAGAGAACATTTGTAGAACAGTTATTGATGAGGGTGCCTCAACGTGTGTCATGTCTATTACCTGTTGGAAAGCCATTGGCTCTCCTCCTTTAACTGAATCCCACAACATGCTCAAATCCTTCAATGGCTCTAGTTTTAAGCCTTACGGTGTCCTCCCTTCATTGCCTATTAAATTAGAAGGAAAAACGGTCAACATTGAAGTGGAGGTCTTTGACTCTCCTCTCGATTACAAACTTCTACTTGGTCGTAGCTGGATCGATTCCATGCGTGTAGTTGTGTCCACTCTTTTCTGTGTCGTATGTTTTCCACATCAAGGAAAAGTAGTTATCGTAGACCAATTGGCCTTCTTTCACTCCGATGCATGTACCAGCAAGGTACCTTTCATTGCAAAAACCCCCCCTGGATGCGAGAACGTCGGTGTGGGTCTTCTTAAAGATGCCTCTTTGATGGGTACTTTCCCCATTCCACCACCCGATGTTCCACATCCGTTTGTCACCTCAATCAACATGATCTCCACCTTTGTTCACAGAACCCCTGTGTCTTACGACCCATGGCTGGTACCCAACCCCAGCGATCATCTTCGTTATGGTGACGCAATGCCTTTGAGTCCGGTCGAATCCGCTTATCAAGCCATTCAATCGACAACCCCTTCTACCCCCTCTCTTGGTGATTTATCTTCGGATCCATTCCGCGTCATTTTTCTCATGGACGAGATGATTATGTCTATTATGTCCATGGAAGGCACCCCTTGGGATGATGGACATCATCGTTCCATCCTCTTCCTAGAACAACACATCATCGAGGGTTACCAACGGATCTCGACCCCGTCGACCGTTGTTGCCATTTCTATCGTTCCCGAGTCCACACACGATCTATTCTATGAAGGGAACTTAAGTGATATCTCACCCACCCTCCCCCTAGACATATCCATACAACCTGGAATTGTCGAAAATGTGCATATCGGAGCTTCGTGTTCCCATGACGAAGTTGTCACCTACAAGTCTCTTTTCCAAGAATTTTGTGACGTCTTCGCATGGAGCTATGAAGAAATGTCAGGTATTGACCCCAACTTTGTGGTACATGAAATTAAGACATACCTAAGCGCTAAACCCGTCCTGCAATGACTTCGTCTGGTCCACCCACATAAAGCAGCCGCTATCAAGCTTGAAGTTGAGAAACTTCTTAAGGATGGATTTATTTACCCGGTGACCCTAACTGACTGGGTTTCCAATCTTGTTTTGATTAACAAGAAACAAGGCACGATCCGCGTGTGCGTTGATTATAGAGACATTAACAAAGTTTGTCCTAAAGACAACTTTCCTACCCCCTTCGTTGACCAGATCATCGACGATTGTGCTGGAAGTGAAATCTTCTCTTTGATGGATGGTTTTTCCAAATATAATCAAATCAATATCATCCTCGTGGACCAACACAAGACCGCTTTTATTTGTCCTTGGGGAACTTTCGCCTATCGGAAACTTCCATTCGGTTTAAAGAATGTCTGCGCAACTTTTCAGCGTGCTATGTCTTACACCTTCCATGATATAAAGCACATTTTGCAGCCATATCTCGATGAATTACCCGCTTATTCCATGCACCGTGTAGATCATCCCACACACCTCTGTGCCATTTTCCTTCGATGTCAGTTTTACCATATATGCTTGAATCCACACAAATGTGTTTTTTGCATAGAATCTGGTCGACTTCTGGGATTTATTGTTTCACGTCAAGGGATCAGGGTAGATCCCTTGAAGGTCGAGGCAATTCTCAATCTTCCTCCTCCTTTCTCACTTCATCAGTTACAAAGTTTGCAAGGGAAGGCAAACTTTCTCCGTCGTTTCATCCCGAACTATGCTGAGCTAACTCTCAGATTTACACGACTGCTTAAAAAAGGTTATGAGTTCGTATGGGATACCACTGCCGATAAATCTTTCGAAGCTTTGAAACTGTCTTTAACAAGTACCCCATTACTCTTCCCACCTGATTACAGTTGAGATTATTTCCTTTACCTCGGGGCCTCGAACTATACCATCACTATGGTTCTTGTCCAGGAGGATGATTCTCATGATAAGCATGTCACTTATTACTTGAGTCGGAGTCTCACGACTATTGAAACCAAGTATTTACATGTTGAAAAGCTGGCCTTGGCAGTCGTCCAACTTTTTCAACATTTCTGGTACTATATCCTTTTACGCAAAACTACGGTGATTTCTAACTACAACCCTATGCAGCACATTCTTACATGTCAATTGCTAGGGGAAAAATACTTCAAATGGATTGTAATACTCCAAAAGTTTGACTTAGAATTCAAACGCGCTAAGTCCAAGAAATCATTGGTGTTTGTCGAGTTGATATGCGACCTTCCCTACTCTGAGACAGAAAATGTAGCAGAAGATTCATTACCCGATGAATCCCTTTTCCTGATTAGTTTCGATGACCTTTGGTACGGAGATATCATCATATATCTCCAGACCCAGACTTTTCGGCCCAATTTGTCTAGCACTGACCGTCATCGAATACGCTACCAATCTCGTCGGTATATTATCCTCGGTGATACTCTTTATCGTCGTGGGATTGACTCCATTTTTTTACGCTGCCTCACGTTTGACGAAGCCGAGAAAGCCCTGAACAACTGTCATTATGGAGCCTATGGTGGTCACATGTCTGGGTATGCTACTGCCCAGAAGATCTTACGAGAAGGGTATTTTTGGCCTTCTTTATTCAACGATTGTATAATTGTTGTCCAAAAATTCCATGCTTGTCAAACCTACAACAATAAAATACAATCAAACCCTACTCCTCTACACCTTGTGGTCTCCGTTGGTCCTTTTGCAAAATGGGGTATCGATTTCATGACATGTCACCCTCACTCGGCCAGGGGACATGGATACATTATTGTAGCCATAGATTATTTTACGAAATGGGTCGAGGCAATGCCAACATTCGACAATACCGGAAAGACTGCAGCATTATTCATATTCAATCACATCATTGCTCGATTTGGTGTTCCTCAGGCTATCGTTACTGATCATGGTAGCCACTTTAGAAACTTCATGATGTCTGAACTCACTGAAAATTTGGGTCTTCGCCATGAAAACTCAACACCCTATTACCCACAAGCCAACGGCCAAGTTGAATCAATAAACAAAGTCCTCATTACCATGCTCCGACGAATGATAAGGATTCACAAAACGAGTTGGCACACGATGTTGTTTTCAGCATTGTGGGCTTACCGAACATCCGATAAGTCTACTACCGGGTTTACACCATTTCAATTAGTCTATGGTATAGAAGCCATCTTTCCGATTGAATGTGAGATACACTCCCTAAAACTAGCCGTCAAAATTCTCCCAAACACCTCTGCCAAAGAAGAACATCTGTATTATCTCATGTAATTAGACAAAACCCGTCGTGATGCCACCCTAGTTATAGAAGCCCAGAAGAAACGCGTCAAAGCCCAATAAGACAAGCATGTCAAGCCACGCGTTTTCTCCGAAGGTGATCTGGTTCTCCTTTACGAACAAGATCGGGATATTCTAGGAGCCAAAAAATTTGAAGCTATGTGGCGAGGTCCTTATATCGTCAGGCGAGTTTTGGAGAAAGGAGCTTACGATTTGGTGGACTACGATGGTATCCCTTTGATTGAACCCAAAAATGGGTTGTACTTAAAGAAGTACTATGCTTAAGATCACTTATGCATGAGTGCTTGTATTTTATTGTATCATACTTTTTGTGTGTTACTTTAGTATGTTTTTTTGTTATTTGGTCTCTTCCCCCGACCACTTATCTTACGTTGTGCTTGGTTTCCAGATGTCGGAGTCTTCACTACCCCACATTGGCTTCGTCAATGACACTAGCCGTAATACTCAGAACCTTACTTCCGCGGCATGGGCAATTTACGCACCTATGAATGAACTTATCAGTCTGCGAGGTGTGTGCCTTGGTCATGCAACCAATAATATTGTGGAATATAGCGTCGTCATCGAATTGTTGGTTGATGCTATTTTGCTTAATATCCACCACCTGGTTATACAACTCGATTCGCAACTAGTAGTACTACATCTAAGTAATGTCTATGCTATTCAATGTCCTACTTTATTATGGGTATATTTACGAATTCGCCTCTTGGAATGTTATTTTGATTATGTCGAATATCAACACATTCCTAGATGTCTAAATACATTAACTGATGCTTTAGCTAACTATGTTTTAGATAGACATTTTGAACATTTATAAACCAATCACACATCACATGTATAACACAACACAAAATAAGCTGGTAGAAACCATATATATGTATATAACGATCAATAGTTTTTACAAAAAAATTATGTCCAAGGATCAAAATCTCAAAATACGAAGCCCATAGATTTTACAAAATAGCGTCATGGATGACACTCATGATAACACACAACTGCTTGGGCTACCCTATGGAGTAGTCGATTGAGAGACTTGGACACGCCCACGGTGTGGCACTGATAACGTCTCAGAATCTCCCCAATAGCAATGTCTGGGACGTCCGCAGTCAACCCCTCTAAGTTTTGTTCCACTGCCTCATAATCTTCGGCATCCCATGTCGCCATTGGAGCTTCTTCTCCTCGCCTTTGAATGGGAGACGTTCCTGGAGGTCGATACGGCCCCACATCTATGTCATCAACAAGAAAATTTTGGATTAGTCCTTAGATCAACATAAAAACATTTCATATGATAAAAATCACAAAAACATTTAAAAAGAACAAAATATGTACTTCTCACCTAAGTCACCCCACTGAGCGTCCTCAGGCAGGACCAAATCCGGATCCCCTCGGAAATCCAAACCGGCATATGCATAGTCGTCGATCATCAACATTTGGGGCCTCAACCAGTCAAAAAATGAATCGTTCTATTTGATTATAGGCCCTACTACGTGTCGAGCCATGAGGTTACACCACCTCAGCATCCTCGGATCCTGTGGAGCCACTAAACCCCAATCAACCTATAGTCGTAGTAGTGGGACCCTCTCGAGGAAGAATGACACCAAAAGTGACCCGTACCCAAACTACTTCAAGTCACCCCTTCTGCATTTTGTTAGTTTCCTCTTCATACTGCAGAGAACCGCGTCCAACCAGTAGAGACAAGGCTCTATGCACTCTATGGGATATTGGAAATAGCTCTGAAGAGCCATGTGTGGAGCCGTGCTCCAAGCCATGCGTGCAATAGTGAACAAGATAGTCTGTAGGGTCAAATCTTGGACCCCCCAAATGGAAACCTTACCCTTGCTTTTCTCTGCCTTGGGAACACAATATCGATGAACATACTCACTCATGGGAAGTCCGCTGCCTCTACCTCCGGTCAAAGTAGCATGGTATCCATGTCGTGATAACCCCGTCAGAAAATAGATATCCTTGATATCTAGTGTCAGCGTGTGAACTCCCACGTGAAATAACTGTTGATCCATGTACCACATGTGGACCAGGTACTCTAACAACCCGAGTTGGGCTCTCATGCCCGAGATCCTAAAAAATTTCAAGAGCCCACATTCCCGGAGGGCAGTGACTGTACCCAGGTCATTCCTGGCAATGGCATCATCCTCCTCATGTTCTCTTTCCCTCCATTCCAACATTGTGATGGTCAACACCTGCAATAGAGCCATGAGAAGGGAGTCAGCAACTTGTTTTGGAACTCTTGCATAATTTTTATTGAGCAAAACCAAACTTTAAAATCCATTTTTCGGCCCTCACAAGTGAACTGTTAGCACAGTGCGAGATTCTCGCAGGTGCCCTGAAGCCCACCTGGGAGCGCATGGTCCGACCCTAAAATGGTCTCAAAACTCAAAAAATTGCCAATAAAAACCAAAAATAAACCATGGAAAAGTTGAAGGATCAAGATCTTACTTGTTGGCTGAAACCATTCGCCGAATGATCGCTTGTGCCTCCCGCAATCGAGCAAAGAAATTTGGGGGGAAATGAGGTATGTTGGACAAGTTTTGGGCAAAGTAACAATAAAATGGTAAAAAAGTCATTTTCACCCATATTTATTCACTTTTTACCATTTCTTATTGGTTTTTTATATTATTTTTATTGTTTTGCTTATAAAACCTAATGCCCTAATAGCCTTGTGAGTATGGTTTTTTGCAAATATAGCAACTTCAAAGTCCGAATGAGAGGGTACAGGTGTTTTTTCTTTTTTGTCACATGTCCGACTACTTTTTTAGGGTTTTTGTAGGAAAAACCTCGAGCTCGGTCTTCGTTCGTTCTCGCGCTTGAAAATATATGAGAACGTAACCAAGTATAATTTTTCTCGTCTTTTCTTACTCGTCATGGTAACACGAAAACGATGAACGTAAGGGAGTATCCTTTAAGCTCTTTTCACACTCCATAAAAACGAAAAGATTGTCGAGCGATCTTGTTCTTTTCACGCTCGTTAAAGTATTTGAAGAAAAGGTTCGACGAGCGATAGTTTATCACTTTTTTGGTCTCGTCGAACTCATTTACGAAAAAGGAACTGTGAGAGTTCTCTCTAAGTGTTTTTAAGAATCTCAAAACATGAAAAACTCTCGAGTTTTCTATCCTTGGGCTCGTTAAACAAACATTGAAAGACCCGTAATGGGACCGAACCACTCCTTCCTAGGGTTCGTTAAATATATTCTGAGGGACTCGTCCGAAGGATGAGATTACATCAACAAGCATATGTTATCCTCCTCAAGCCTATGTAAAAATAAAGAGGTACTCGCTAGAAATGGTGGGGAAAATTTTGGGAAAGGGATATGTTTTCATATCTGTGTTAATGGCAGTAAGCGTCGCTCTTGAACAGGACACCCCCTATTTGTCATTTGAATCTGGGTTGGAAAATCCACTTGTCTCTCATTTGACCTGCTACAAGGTCATATCTTGGGTCATCTTTTAGTCAGTGATGCCAAGTCTTTGGTCGTGTCATTCATATGTTTAAGAGAAGTTCAAACAATCCCTCTATTGAGTTGGCCATTTGCAGTTGTCCATTCTTACTATGTCGGCCTTCCTTGTGTTTGTTTCAACCCTTGTTCATACTTTGATTCGCCCTCAAAATCTATTACTTGTTTCGTGTCATTGATGAGGGATACATCAAGGCCCTCCTGTGACGAGTCTTTTTCTGTCGACTCCAACTCATTATCCAGGAATAAGACTTAGAAATCATTTAGTACCTTGGAACCTGCATGCCTTAATGGCAAGTCTCTTTGCTTTCGACAGGGGTTTCATATCATTGATCCCTGATCGAGAGATTATGTCGAGAGCTCGACATCATCTCATTCATTCGCATTCGTTTGGATTGTACTTCGGTACCTTAGGAGTCATTGACATCAATGGTGATTTCCCTCGCACTTGTTAATGGTTTTCATCAATGACCGGTGATCAAGTGGTTTCTACCATGTTTGACTTCAGCACATGTAATCACATACTTTCAGGTGACGGGATTGAAGACCCTAGGTCTCATCTCTTTGATCTAGGTTGTGATAGAGTATGTATGATTTGTATTGGCACATAGATACACTTTGTATGTCGTGTGGCTAGGTCTTAATTCAAGTCTTCTCACATAGATCCATAGTGTATTCTTGGTGGCTATGTAGCATTTTGATGACATGGATTCACGGTGTATGATTGGTGGCCATGACCTACGTTTATGATTCCATTCATTTGTGATCTGAGCATGGGAATGCCTACCTCAGAACTAGTATTATATTCTGCAGATACTTGATTGTTTACAGGTTTCTGATTAGGTGCGCTCCTTGTTTCTGACACACACACGCAGTTTACAAATTATTTTGGCTGTCACAGTTTCCAGCCTCATACTTTGGGGGGCATTCTGTTCCACATTATTTTGGTCACTCTGGTGATGTCTCTACAGTGATGTATTTAGGCTCCCACAAGGACTTTTTTCCTGAGAAAAGTAACTGTTGTCTTCTTCCAAAAAACACATTTTTAAGATGAGTTCACAGGCTACCTATGTTATAGGGTGCGAAAATCCTTGATTCTCGCAGGCAACCCATACTTAGGGTGAAAAATGTTCGCAATCTACTCTATAGGTAGGGTGAAAACCTGTTTTTAAGCCTGAAAAGGAGAAGAGGTCACGAAGGTTCTAGAAGGGGATCTTCTAGAAAATGAGTTGGCATTCGCATGGTTGGCATTCTACTAACTTCTCAGATTTGGTGGAATCATCCTCATCCATTTAGCCATTTCTCCTTCTTTTATATATTGAAAGGTTTCTCATGGAAAAGGTTAAGCAAGATTGAATGAGGAATTGGTGAAAGAATTATGTGAAGAACTTTGCTTGGATAGAAGCTTGGAGACTCTATTATGTCTGTCAAGTTGTATTGGATCTTCTTCATGCAAATATAGAGCAGGTGTGTGTGTTGGAACCAAGGGTCACTGAAAGGAAGCTTGTGACATCAAGGCAATCTGGTTGTATCTTCTAATTTCATTTAATATAATACAGTGGCATGTCCCTTTCCCATAAAATCACTCTTATTTTATTGCGTAACTCCTTGATCATATGCATAGGTTGACATTGAATATACTTTGCTATCTTCACTTTGGTTGGTTTGTGTTGTCTTGGACCTGATTTCACAAGAGCACTGGATCGAAGTGGGAACAACAGAGACCTACGAAAGCACTTAAAGGTATGTCACTTATTCCTTCTGTGTAGTAGATTCAATGACTACAACTTAGAGAAAGAGTCGTGTCCTGTCCTATTTTGTTCTAGATCCAGGTGGATCCAGGGAGATATGTTAATGTCTGCACCTACCGATTTATCAGATAACACCATCATAGCAGTCTTTTCATCCATAAAACTTATATACTAACAACATTGCCATTTTTATAATAACACTATAACCCTTCGAGCCACATTCTTTCATAGTTCAATGCTAAACCCTTTTTCCTTTTAAAACCAAATAGAAATATGCACAGTGATTCCAACCATCCACATCCAATATTTATTCCTTTTCTTTAAATAAGAATAGGCCCAATATTAACCACCATCTGTTGACTTTCCAACACTGTTTGACACAATCCATTGGCATTAAAACTCATAATTGGGCCCTGATTCAATCACACATGCATTTATCAACATAAGTCTTGATTCAAAATAGAATTCAACCAATAACATGCAACTTTGAGCTTGAAATTATCGTAAATTAAACATGTACAAACTTCTTTTAAAAGAAATGCCCAACAAGAGACAGATCCAAATAGTGCCCAAGGAGAAACAGAACCAAGTCATGCTCACTAAACCAAGCACACACAGGTATCTATTTTAACCTTGATGAGACCAAGATCGTGTTTAGGGTTTAACATAGAAAATGGAAGTAAGAACAAATAGCTCGACCAAATGAAAAGTTCCTCAAGGATGCAGATAACTCATGCCCCTTTTAAAAATTTACCACACAGAAGTAACAATAAATGACTCAATCAAGGGATAGTCTTTGAAGACACAGACAGCTCGTGCTCCTTTTAAAACCACCATAGACACATAACCTTTAACCAAAAATCTTGACAGTGAGGGTTACCAAAACATAATAGTCAGCCACCTCCAACAGAGACGAGAGGAAGCGAATGCTTAAAACACTATGAAGAGAATGCCCGGACACAACCTGTGGCCAACCAAAACTATACAAGATTCCATTTAAAATTTTGGGTAATGTTAAAACTCGACTGTACAATATTTTCTGTCAACGGTGATAATGAAGGCAATTCCATGACAAATGATAGCTCGGGGCTCATCCAAAACATGGCAAGAACAGTCCAACTATTAACAGCTTGCATTGCAACCTGGAGGAATGAAAGATATCAACCACCGAGACGAAAAGGAGTGACAAAAAACTTAACACCAAGACTGGTTGTAAAACCCATGCGCCAAAACTCAGAGCTTTCTAAACCATAATCATAATTTTCCACAGAGAACCAAACCAAAAGCCTCAAGCTGATCGAACATGTTTTTTACCAATAAACCAATGCACAAGCTACACACAGCAAGAATATCCATTCCTTTTCTTTAAAATGCCAACAATATAGAGTACTCACAGAAGAAACCATAAGCACATCACTTATACACAGTCGGACACTTAAGAAAAACACATACCTCAAGCCATTCTGAGCCAAAAATCGATTCATAACACACAGGAACCATCATGGATGGAAAATAAAGGAACCATACCTGGAAAATCTTGCTTGAGGGAAAGAGTTGGAATGTATTCTTTTATCACAACCAAAAATCATGGAGCATCAACAACCACCAGATCCGAAAAACAAAATGCAAGTAAGGCTAGGGTGACGGGATCAAGGGTTGTTTGAGTGACATGCAGTAAATGCACATCGCTTTCTTCCCAAGCCTCATTCAATTCAACGTACAAGCCAACCAATCCACCATAACATTAAGAATTAATTCAAACAAATATCATGTTGCTATATCCATTACATAGTGCTCCACCCTAAGTCATGTCAAAATATTTTAACAACAACCATATGCTATAACATTATCACATATGCCTTACACACAACTTTTATTCAAAGTGCATAAGTCTGGCAGCAAGGTCTATACACCCTTCTTTTATCACTATTACAATAACCTTAGGGCTTGTACATAGTCTTTTTTTTTGTTTAAGCTCCCATATCATCCTTTGTATAAAATCATATATAAAATAATGAATCGATGTTTAATGCAATGTCAAAACAGAACCTGTAATAATAATCATCTTATCCATAGTACTGTCATAATTTGCAAGTGACCATCAAAACCATCTAGCCACGCAACAATCAACCAACCATATTATGTCGTCATAACAAATAAAACCATGACTTGAGCATAAACTATAGAAGGTTGTGTTGGCATTATTATAACAGCAAACAAAAATATAAGTGTAACACATCCATCATAGCGCCACTAGTCTACAACGGGGTCCCACCTACTAGTTTATTATTATTATTATAAACAAATAATAGAGCTTGGAAATAATTTGAGAGTAGTATTCATCATTGAAATTTTAAGCATCAACGTAGATGGATATCGATGGTCACCCACCTATTCCATTGTCTTAAAGAACAATTTTCATTTTTGCAGTGTTTTTCTAGTTTTTTGGGTCCCAATCTTTCAGGGCCATTTTGAGGCCCTAAACAACATTTTTTGGGCCTGGCGCAGTCACACTGTACACTTTAAACAAACTATAATGAAAACATCTGTATTCCTCAGATATTTCTTTCCAACGAGCTATCATGCGCCTAAAATCAAGATCCTATGCAAAAGTTATGACCCCGGGAAGTTATTGTACCAACTTACCCTATAGGGGCCCATGTGAATTTTGGCACTTCATCTCCTCCTGTTAGGTTGTTTTATGTTTAGGGTGTTCTCATTTATGCTTTATGTTAAAAATTCCTTTGGATCCTCATCATAATCAACTTATTTCGAATGAGCATATCCAACACATCTCTTATCAGAGATAAGCTACCACCATTCTAGATAACTTATGTGCTTTCACATTTTACAATCTTTTGTATTTCAGACAGACATTAATAGAATCTAAGCTTTACTGTATTACTTTGTTCCTTGCCATATATTTGTTTATTTCTTTATTATATCTCTATTTTATTTATTCCTTCATATCATTCCTCAAAAATGATCTAGATCAGTGGTATCAGAGCGGTCTGCTCCTTGTCGTTCTTAATGCATGTCACCGACAAGCTCAAGGTATATAGAGTTGGGTCTTGAGCTTGTTTCTCTTGAGGAAAATCACTCTCACACACCCAAGCAACCTTCCATGGAAGAAGAAAAGAGGAATGATGGGACAAGAGATCCTTTCAAACTATTGCTCGAGGAAGCCCTTGTGCGACAAAGGAACAAGATGATGGATAATTTCTCCTAGATTCTTCGATGACTACCAACGGAGTTACATTCAACCAACAGTCACTTCAAAGGTGCAATGTCATTCAAGGTACAACTTAAATTTGATATTCCTTTATTTGAAGGCCATATGGACACTGACGCTTTGGAAAAATGGTTAAATCTATTGGAGGGTTATTTCTATGTCCACAATTTTTCCAACAGTGAAAATGTCACCTTCACGCTCCTTAAGGCCCTTCTCCATGTCAGATATTGGTGGGAGAATTACTGTGAGAAACATGTCGAGGATGAGTATGTAATTTTTGGGCCATGACCCACTTGGGCAGTCTTTTTTATGCCTTCAAGGAACAATATTACCCTGTTGGGAGTTATGATGACCAATACATGAGATGGACCACACTGCACCAAGAGAGGGGCCAAACAGTGCGGGATTTCACCAATAATTTCCATACCTTGCACACCAAGATAGGTATCAAAGACTCTACACGACATAAGGTCCTAAAATACCATGGGGCTCTGCATAGGTACATCCAAACCAAAATCGAGTTTCTGGACATATCGTCATTGGGAGTCAGTTACTAATATGTTATCAAAATCGAGCAAAAGTTCAAGCAGCAGAACAAGCGGGATTTTGGGTCTGCAAATCCGAAACAACCAAATTATGGTAAGGGTGGCCCTAAATCCAAATTCAAAGGACATAGTAAGGATTTCCAACCCTAGGATAACCAGCCCAAGCCACCAGCAAAGAAGGGAAATGGGAAGTCGAAGAAGGAAACTGAAAATTTGTGTGAGTTCCACAAAATCCCTTGGCACAATACCGATGAATGTCAGTCCAAACAATATTTGTTGGCTCAGAGAAAATCCCAAAGTTCAGATATTGACTCAGACTTTGATTCAGAACCACAAAAAGGCAAATAGATCATTTATGTAGAACCTGGTGTCACCATCGCTACCACAAAAGTCCAGCTAGAGGAACTAGAGGAGCTTGAAGAAGGCGAACACATTTTCCACTCATAGGTGTGGGTGTAGGGAATCCCACTCTATTTCATAATTCAAATTGGTAGCTAGAAGAAATTGATCTCAGCAGAGGTTGTTAATAGGTTTAACCTAACAACGACCCCGCATCCTCAGCCATACACCATCGGTTGGCCCAGCCAGGGACGGGACATCTGCGTCAACCAACAATGTCACATGCACTATGACATGAAACCTTCAAAGACCATGTATTGTGTGATGTTCCCCCCTTGAATTTTGTGATTTTTTTCTACGACAACCATATATGTGGAAGTTTCATGTTGTTTATGAATCTATGCCCCGTAGTGTCATTATTACTTTAGGAGATCAACTCTACAGGGTATCGGAGGCAATCCTAAACACTGTGGTCTCTTTGATCTCTGCAAAGCAGTGCAGAAAAGTGGTCTCTTGGACCGAGAGATTTTTTCTTTGTGTAGTTCAATCAGGAGGTGAAAATAAGGTCACTACCACCGCCAAAACCTCTGCATGGGGTCTCTCTGCCCAACAGCAACAGGTGGAAAAAATAGTAGAGGAGTACAAAGACATATTCACCTCACCTATTGGGGTGCATGTGCACTGTCAAGTAAAGCACTCCATTTATTTGACACACGATGCTCCTCTTCCTGGTGACTCTGTATACAGGCGCTCTATTATGGAGAATGAATAAATCTAATGGAAAATCTAAGAGCTAATTCTAAAGGGCCATACCAGACCAAGCCCCTCACCTTGCGGGAGGCCAATTGTTCTGGAATAGAAGAAGGATGGGACATGGAAACTTTTTATTGATTACAAAGCTCTAAATAAGATCATAGTCAAGAATCGGTACCCAATTCCCCATATTAATGATCTTCTCGATTAGCTCAAGGGAGCCAAGTTTTTCAACAAGATTGATCTAAAGTCAGGTTACCACCAGGTGTCGATTGAGAAAATGGATGTGTGTAAGACAACCTTCAAGTCTAAAGAAGGCCTCTTTGAGTGTTTGGCCATGCCTTTCATCTTGACCAATTCCCCGGCTACATTCATGTGAATGATGGATGATATATTATGACCATTCACAAACTACTTTGTGGTTTTATATTGGGATGACATCCTCCTCTTCAACAAAACTTGGGAGGAACATTTGGAGCACATTCAACAGGTATTGGGCACCCTGCGACAACACAAGTTATATTCCAATTTGGAGAAGTGTTCCTTTGGCATGCAGCAAATCCAATATTTGGGATACATCATGGATGAGAAGGGTGTAGATGTGGATCCAGCCAAGATCCAATTCATCCACGATTGGTCATCCCTGAATACAATGACCGATATCCATGGCTTCTTGGGCCTCACCAACTTTTATCGGTGGTTTGTGTTGGGTTTCTCTCATATTTCTTTGCCCCTAAGCCAAGTGACCAAGGGTGGCACGAAGGCCAAGTTTGTGTAGTTTGTGCCCAAAAAAAAAAACATTCGAGGAATTTAAACTCCACCTCTACTCAGCACCAGTCCTCATTCTTTCAAAACTGCAACAACCATTTGAGATTGAGACAGATGCCTTAGATTATGTTATCAGTGCAATCCTTACTCAACAGGGGCACCCGGTAGCCTATTATAGTGAAACTCTATCTGATGTTGTTCGCAAATACCCCACCTATGACATAGATTTGTACTTTGTTGTGCAGGCATGTCGACAGTGGAAACATTACATTCTAGGGAAGGAAACATTCATCCACACTTATCACAAGCCTCTGCAATTCATGCAGACACAAGTAAAGTTATAGAATGAGCACCATAAAAATTTGTCCACGTACCTATAGCAATTCCACTTGAATATCAAATACAAGAAGGGTAGCACCAACCAAGTCGCAAATTGTCTCAGTTGTCCCAGGGTGGCAGTGCTAACCACAACTCTTAACTCATGTGGACATGAGACATCTAGATGGCCACAATTATACAATAATGACTATGACTTTGATATTGCCTATCAAACATTGAGTGCAAGAAAAATAGTTCTTGACTTTCATCTCTAGGAGGGATTGTTATGTCGTATGATCCATCTTTGTGTTCCCTCAAGAGAGCATGCCAAGATGATCTGGGAAGCTCATTACATGGGGGCAATGAGACATTTTGGTGTAGAAAAGACAGTGGTAGTACTACAAAATCATTTTTATCGGCCGAAGCTTCAACTAGATGTTCAAAAGTACATCAGATCTTGCACTACCTGTGTCGTTTTCAAGCCCACAGTCAACAAATAGGGGCTATACACCCCTCTTCCTACTTTGAATAGGCCTTGAGAGTCCATCTCCATGGACTACATGTCTGGTATGCCTTCAACCAAGCATGGGAATGACTGTGTCTTCGTGGTCATCGATTGATTCTCTAAGATGGCAATTTTGGCACCCTTTAGGAAGAGGATCACAGTTGAGGCCACCTCCAATCTCTTCTTCACAAATGTTTGGGTTCATTTTTGGCTCCCACAAACTATTATCTCTGATCAAGACAATAGTTTCTTGAGCAATTTTTGGTCTAGCCTATGGTCGATGATGGACACCAAGCTGACCAAATTGACTGCCTTCCACCCACGGATTGATGGACAAAAAGAGGTAGTCAACAGGATGATTGTTCACATCCTAAGGATGTATAATTCCAAACGTCCATGCACATGGGATGAAATCCTTCCTTATGTTCAACATAGCTACAACATATCCCTCCACGACTCTATTGGCCACAACCCTTTTCAAGTGTGTTTGGGGTTCCAACCATTGGCCCCCATTGATGTATCTCTCCCCATTGCAGTCGCATGGGAAGAGTCCTCCAATGCCCAGACCGAGGTTGATCAGGAAGCCAAATTTGTTGGGCACATCCAACAACAATTTCATGATATTATATAGAAACCCAATGCTAAGTACAAGCAACACAATGATCAACATCGAATACCACACAAATTTCAGATGGGAGATAAGTTTTGGTTGCATTTGCAAAAAGAGCACCTCATAGAACCCTTGTTCGACAACACGGGTATTCCAACAGAGGATGAACACCTTCAGTAACCACTCACATAACCAGATCAAAGATCAACACACCGATGTTTTCACGTGGTAAAACCCTTACGGGGAAACATCCACGGCCCCAGCCAATGCGGCCACTTGGAGCAGTTTATTAATGCAAAGAAAAAGATTACAGAGAGATTTTACAAGAGATTTTCTCACAATCGATCATCAGCAAATGACCCTCCATGCTCTTTAAATAGAGATCATGGACTAATCGGGTGTTAAGCCATGGATCAATGGTCGTTAAGATCGAGGGGATTATGAACCATTGGATCACTCTATGTCGGGAACATATCGTGACCGTCAGATTTCCTAACTACAAATGCATACTAAAGAAACACACTTTTACCTAACGACATATTAGACCAAGTAGATCTTAACTAACTCCTCGGTGTCTAAATATCCTAACAACTGGAAGTTTCACCCACTCTAATACGTGCCCTACACCATCACAAAGGCAGTGGGTGAGAATTCTTTTGAATTAAGTATTCTACCTTTCCTTGGCTCGCACCCGGTATTTAATATGGAACTACTCCGACCATATTTTGCACCTCTCCTAAACACTTTAGATGTGACTGAACAATGATCTCCTACATAACTCAATCCTTCCTACATCAAACATATGACATTTTATCGTATCATAGACACCAATACAAAGGACACCCTCCAACAAACTATCAAACTCCATTGGGTCGTCAAAGCAGGGCAGTTTCTTCATCAAAAAAAGTGGCTCACCAGGGGCCAGATTCAGTAGAAATTTCCTCATTTGATGTAGGCACTTGATCCAATGGAGACCATTGATTCCTAAGGAGGGACGAATGATTCAGTTGGATATCAATGGCCACTCACCTACTCCACTTCCTCAAAGAACAGTTTTCATTTTGGTAGTGTTTTTTTAGTTTTTCGGGGCCATTTTGAGGCCATAAACATCAATTTTTGGCCTTGGCATAGTCACATTGTTGGATTTATCCACAGTGTGATAGAAACATGTGTAGACCTTGAATATTTCTTTCCAACGAGTTATCATGCGCCTAAAATGGAGATTTTATGCAAAAGTTAGGACCCCGGGAAGTTATTATACCTACTTACCCCATCGGGGCCCACATGACTTTTGTTGCTTCATCTCCTAAGGTTAGGTATTTTTATGTTTATGGTTTTATCATTAATTATTAAAGTTAAAGAGGACTTTGGAGCCTCATTGTAATGAGCATCTTGCAAATGAGCGTATTCAACACATCTCTTCTTAGAGATAAGCTACCACCATTATAGCTAGCTTGTATGTTTTTGCATTTTACAGTCTTTTGTATTTGTTGGCGCAAACCTATTTTGGGAGAAAGAAGTCTATTTTTGGGCACAGGCCTATTTTGGGGGAGAGAATCCTATTTTTGGAGCGTGCACCATAGGTGGCGGGAAAGCAGCATGCAGAAAAAGGAAGGAAAAGCAGTGTGCCACAGATGCAGTCAAACCTAGCCATGTTAGGGTTAGGGTTTTGGAGATGAATGTAATGGCTATACGCTAGTAGAATAGGGTAAATAAAGGACTAGGAGGTCTAGTAGAGGTTGGTCATTTTTCGGTTGTTCATTGTTTTGTTGATCATTAGTACCAAAGAGATAGTTTAGTCTGAGTAAGCTAGTTTTGAGTGTTATATCATAGGCTGTGGAGCCTGGTGTGGTCTACATGCATGAAGTATTTTTCTGTGAATTCTCACATATGTTGCAGGAGTGGTTATTAAGGTTGAAGTAAAACCATCCTATGAATTAGACCGGACAACTAGAGTGGCATCCTATGGAGATCATGCAATTGCAACAAGTCAATAATAAATTTACGCACATAGTAGATTTTTGGTTAGATAGTATTATTGCAGGGTTCATCATTGAATTTGCAGTTGATATTGCGAAGTCCTACATTGTTGTAGAGAAATATTTTCTGAAGGGACCGAAAGGTAGGTACATTATATGACTATATAATTCTATCAAGATTTTATTGTATCACAAAGGTGTGATGACCATGGAATCAGACAACTAAATTTCCCTACATGCATGGGAGAAGTGGGGGAAGCACTTACGGGAGTTTGAGATATGGACAGGGAGATGGATAAGGGGAAGAAAAAGGAGGCCATGGACCTAGACATGATGGACGAGCACCAGAAAAAACAGATAATGAAAAATCTGGAGCGACACGTAGCGGAAGACCTTACCAATATAACATGAATAACAAAAAGAGGGCCATATCCGACAGAGAGGGCTTGGCGAGCAATGAAGAAGAGGTAGAGGATCTATGGGCTATGGAGAAAATTGAGGAAATCCTATGCACAACATATGAAAGGAAAACAAAAGGTCCAAGGTCAGGAACAAAAGGCAGAACTCCAATCTAGATCATAGTGAGTGTGGAACGTACAACCCCGTGTGCAACTAATACACCTACAGGAACACCAGCTTTTAGACAACTAGTTTTTAGTAGAAGAGGGGTAGCAAGTCAGGGGACCAATGGAGGACAACCAACTAGGGGTACAAGTTCATGAAGTAACAATCAACTCTCTAAACCACACAGAGGTAGAATTTCAACACAGTTCAATATGGAAGGAGTATATTCCACTATCAGATTACCATAGTTTTGTCTCGATGCATCAGAAGACCTTGAGAAGCATTTATTTATCTGTAAAAAGATCTGGGAAGCAAAGAAAGTAACCAACGAGGATACAAAGTTGGCTATAACACTCAGAGACTGTACACTAGACTGGTACATGATTCTTGATGTAAACAGTCCACAAGGAGCACCAAAGACTATAGCAGAGGTGAAAAAGATGTTGATAAATGAATTCCATAATCCAAGCTCACAAGACCAATACATGAACAAAATGATCGAGATCAGGTAGAAACCAAGTGATTATGTCTGGGAGATTGATCAAAGGTTCAAACATTTGAAAGGTAAGTTGAAGTACTATATCAATGACATGTGGCATCTACAGCTATTTGTGAACTCCCTATTACCACACTTGAAGTACCTTTTGAGACAACAAAAGTTTCAAAATTAGGAAGAGACTCTACAAGAAGCCCTGTAGCTGGAGGAAAACCAGTCTCAATAGACAAATCCAACAATAGAAGAGTTGAAAGATGATCTGAAGAATCTAACATTTCAATTGAACCAGAATAAGGGGAAAGAGAACAGAGAAGTTGTTTGGTGTACGTTATGCAAGACAAAAAAACACCATAAGAATGAATGTCCAACCTTTGCATAGTACTTGGCAGAAGGGGTACCAAACCCCTTGCAACCAAGAGGACCATGGTGTGAGATTTGTAAGACACATGGGCATGATCCATATCATTTTCCAATGATGTAGAAGTATAAGATAGTGCCAAAGAGTTCTTACTACAATTTTTGCAAATTAGTGGGTCATGATGAGAAGGACTATATAACACTAGAATTGATGAGAGAACAAACTTCAGACACCTACAGGGTGCATGAAAAGATTATGACAGTCTAAGCTCCATCAAAGTTCAATAACGTGCAACCACAATTCAATCCTGTGCAGCCACGATATAATCCCACGCAGTATAATCAGATACCCAAATACAATGCATCGCGAGGAGATAGAAGTGGATTTAGAGGTGGAGGTCGAGGTCGAGGAGGATTTGGACAGGGCAGAAGGCCATTAGTCTGCCACAACTATCAATAAATAGGACATTACGCAAGAGACTGTCCACTTCCACCTACGACATGTATGTATTGTTGCGCAGCAGACCATGACATAGAAGACTACCCAACAGTATTGGGAAAAATACGAGAAAAAAGGAACCAAAACAATCAGAATGTCCAGTGGATTTTCACAGAAGCCAGAGATGATGGGAAAAACATAAACATAGTTACTCAAGGAGGATCCAAGATGGGAGTTGGTGCAGTAAAACAAGATCTGGCTCATAACCAATGGTTCAAGAAGAATATTGAGCCATAAAAGCATTTGACGTGCAGAAAGAAAAGGAAACATTTAAAGAAGCCAAACATGAGATTCTAAAAGAGAACATTGTATCTACATCAATTGCGTAGCAAACTCAGGATCTACCAATGTATGAGATGCCATATTCAATGGATCACATTAGTAAAGGACAACCTTCAGAGCAAGTAAGTAACATAAAGACTTTTCTACAATCCTATGTTAAGTTATTGAATGATCCATCATCCCTTAAGGTCTTACAAAATTTGCTAGAAAGATGCAACATGGAAGTAGAAGGGTAATTATAAAATAAAATAGTTAATCATCTCCATACACGAAGAAGAACAAGTAGGGAATCTAGGTTAAATTCCAACATTGGGGATTTCAATATGGGAGATATCATACATGATTTAGGCTTCGAAGTGAATGTGTTACCTAAGAAGACATGGAAGTGTATGGGGTAACCCACATTAGGGTATTCATCTGGCCAGTTGAAATTGGCAAATCAACATAGAGTATTACCAATTGGAAGACTTAAAGGTGTGACAGTAGACTTGGATGGAGTGCATACCATGGTTGATTTCAAAGTTATAGAAATAGAATATGACACAACACCCTACCCAACATTACTTGGATTGGACTGGGCATTTGATAACAAGGCTGTGATCAAATTGAAGACATGAAAAATGACTTTTGAATCAAGCGAATATAGAGTGATTTCACAAGTGGATCCCTCAGAAGGAGAAAGGTTTGTAGAGGTGACATGTTTGGACTTGGAAGAAATAAATCGACTATATAGGACTACTGCGCAAGAAGAAGACTATATCAACCCAAATGTAGATGGGGTACTTAGTTGGAGAAGCATTACATTATGTGCCTCATACTTAGATACAGGTCTGGAGAACTCACAATAGAGGTTACATGAAGTCTCCCCAAGAAGGTGCGCAAGAATAGAGTGCGCAATAAGGTGGATCCATAGAGAGGTACAAGAACCTCCCACTTTTCATGGTTTGAATGACTTAGAAGAATTCTTGACAAATTATGAGGAAGAAGTTTTGGAAAATCAGAGGTTATTGGCCCTAGATATTGCACTCAAGGAAACACCTGCAATATGGTGGGGCACACACAAGGAAACATTTCAGGATCGGTATTAGTGTAAAAGGTTACTGTCCATTATATTTGACATAGAATGGGGGAGTAACACATTGCAAAAATATAATGGACGAGGAAGGCCAACTAAGCACCTAGAGAAATGTAGAACACAATGGAGGTTGACAACAACAGAAGAATGGCCTCATTGCTTTATTCGTACATTGGAAGGGATACCAGGGAACCGGTACATAGATTAGGAATTGCACAGAGGCACTATAGAATGAACAGTATTACAACAGAATTTTGTGGTAACTTTCTCATTTGAGCATGAGAACCATAATATTGATTCAACTCTGAAGTTGATACAGGGAATGATCTTTTTTAAGGAACCTGAGGTGGAAATTATAAGAGAGTATCAACAGCACAACAAACAGACAGTCAAAGACTTACTCTCATGTTATCATGTCACAGAGGAAGCACTAGATGAAGATGATTCATGCAACATTCAAATAATCGAAATTGAAGGTGAGAGAGAGGTGGAAGGTCCATCTCTGGAGTCAGAACCATTTGTTTCACCAATTAAGGTCAAGAAAGTCAACATTGGGATAGAAGAAAACCCTAAAATGGCCTGCAATGGAGACTATTGAGATGAGCAGACATTAGAAAGGATAACAGAATTATTGTGTGAATACAGTGACTTGTTTCCAACAACCTTTACATAGATGAAAGGAATAGCAGGTGAGCTAGGTGAGATGAAGATACCCATAAAACCAGATGCTAGAACTATTAGAGAGAGACCTTACATATTGTATCCAGTGTATAAGTAAAAACTGAAAGCAAAACTTGATCGAATGTTAGAAGCTGGTATCATAGAGCCAATGGAAGAATCTGAATGGATCAGTCCCATGGTAGTCCAAGAAAAGAAACAAGGGAGGATAAGAATTTGTGTATATTTTAGGAAATTGAATGATGCTTGCTTACATGATCCTTCCCCTACCCCTTTTACAGATGAGGTCTTAGAGAATGTGGGAAATCGGGAAACGTATTCATTCACAAATGGATTGTCAAGTTATCATCAGATCAAAATAGCTCCGAAGGATAGGTATAAGACTACATTTTCTACAGAATGGGGATCATATCAATATACAATTGTTGGTTACTTGGGCTGGCCTAGGTTTTGATCTCAAATAGGTTTCCAACAAAACCCTCAAAACTATCCTCCCTCTTGGTAAACCAGAAGGCAACGTTGCGCACAGAGTGCACAACGCAGTCTCACCCAAGATAGCTTTATGGGGGACTACAATACTCATGTGTTTGCATTCTAGGAATGAGTGGGGATTGTATTTAGATTATTTTCCTCATACATCATCATCATTAATCATTCATCTACTTCTATGATTCATTCATCTTTAAACCTATGCATGCATGTTGGTATAACTAGTTTTAACCATTCATTCTTGAGCTAATGATTATCAGAATAGTAAAAGCATCCATTAACAATCACATAGAACACTATAGTGTACTTGTGGTTTACGCCCTCTTGGGCTACGTCCACAAAGATCAGGATTCTCTGCTCTTTTATTTATTCTGCTGCAAAATCTACGTTGCATGCATTACATATTCAGGATTACAATCAATATGAGGGTAATTACCCTCTAGAAGGTTGACTAGATCAGACCAAGCTCCTTAGTCTGTGACCTAACCCTAAAAAACTAGCTTATTCCACCCTAACACAATCACCATAACAAAACTCACTACAATCAATAGTTTTTGAACCACAACAAACACCAACCCTTACCTAGACCTCCTAGGTCTTTATTTATACTACCCTACTGGCTTATAGTTGTTACAATATTTGTCAAAAACCCTAACCCTGGCATAGTTAGGCCTATATGCATGTGTGCCACGTTGCTTTTCCTCTTGCATGTTGCTTTTCCTTCTTTTTTTGCATGCTCCTTTTTTGCCTCCTAAGGTGCGTGCTCCAAATATTAGATCGTTTCTTCAAAATCAGGCCTGCGCCCAAAATATATCCTTCTTCCCAAAATAGGCATGCACCAACAACAATTATTCCCTTTGGATTGAAGAATGCACCAACCATCTTTTCAAGGGTGGTCATAACTGCTTTTAAAGATTTCATACATACGTTTTTAGAAGTATATTTGGATGACTGGATTGTTTTTAGTCTTTTGACAGATCATGTAGAAGTCTTAAGACTAATGTTGGACAGATGCAAGCAATGTCATATCTTATTAAACATCAATAAATGCATTTTCAACACACCTTTTGGGATATTGTTAGGACATGTGGTATGCAGACAAGGGTTATTGTTTCACCCTGCTAAGATTGTTGTAATTGTGAACTTACCACCAGAAAAGTCGGTACACCAGTTAAGAGACACACTTTGACATACTGGGTACTACATGAAGTTTATCAACGGGTATGCATAGATTATGCGTCGATGGAAAATTTGTTGAAGAAGGACACCAAATTTCAATGGAACGAGGATTTTCAGTAGGGATTGGATACTTTGAAGGAGAAGATGGTGACAACACCTATTTTAGCATTTCCAGATCGGGAAAAGACATTTCATGTGCATGTAGATGCATCAGTAATAACACTTGGAGCAATTTTGGCGTAGCTAGGAGCATGTGACTTAGATCATCCTATAGCCTTTGCAAACATGAAGTTATCTAAATCATAGCAGAACTACAACACAACCAAAAGAGAAGTCCTAGCCATGGTGTATGCACTACATAAATTCATACATTACTTATTGGGCAAGCACTATAAAATGTTCACAGATCATTCTGCCCTCAAATATCTAGTCAGCATGCTAGTGTTGGAGGGGAGGATCTCTAGATGGTTATTGTTGTTCTAGGAATTTGATTTTGAATTAATATTCAATCCAGGGAAGTTGAATGCAGGACCAGATCACTTGTCAAGGATAACCAATGGAGAAGAACCTACTAACTTAGAAGACAAATTCTTTGATGCACGGTTATATTTAGTACAGATAGTTGATGAGTACTTTGTTGATATCATTGAGATCTTGAGTGCAGGAGTTGCACCAAAGGATTTTATTACCACACAAAAGAAAAATCCGGTACTCAAAGTTGCAGACTATCAACTAACTGCAGGTCATTTATACAAGCTGGGCACATATAGCATTTTTATAAGGTGTGTATTGGTACATGAACGACCCATAGTTCTAGCAGAAGCTCATGAAGGTATAGTTGGAGGAAAATATGTAGGAAAAGATACCACGCAAAAGGTATTGTGTGTAGGTTTATGCTGGCCAGATAGTTGGCAAACCCAACAGGAGGGATGAGATGCCCCTATGACCCCAAACAACTCTTCAGGTATTTGACAAGTGGGTAATAGACTTTGTCGGACCTATTAATCCATCAACAAAAAGGTCAGGAGCTAGATACATCATTACTGCGATAAAATATTTAACCAAATGGGCAGAAGCAGCACCAGTCAAGGATTGCAGCGCAGAGACAACAACACACTTTCTTATTTGAGCAGGTGATTACAAAATTCGAATGTCCTAGGATTCTAATGAGTGACCAAGGCATCCATTTCATTAATAGTACCATCTAGGCTATGACTGAGGAATTTGAAGTCTATCACCAGAAGAGTACACCATATCATCCTCAGGAAAATGGGACAGTAGAAGCTTTAAACAAGATTTTGGAGAATGCCTTGACAAAGATTTGTAATGTGAACATAGATGATTGGGATTTAAAAACACCAACAATATTATGGGCATACAAGATTGCATGCAAGAAGTTGATAGGAGAGACACCGTTTAGATTGGTGAATGGACAAGAAGCAGTGGTGCCATTAGAATTTTCCGTACCTAGTCTGCGCATTGCAGCAATTATGAATATGATAGAAAGAGGTGCAGTACAGAAAAGGTTAAGTCAACTAATGGAACTACAAAAAGATAGGATTTCAGCGGGATTCCACCAAGAGGTCCAGAAAGCAAGGGACAAAGCCTGGCATGACAGACACATTAAGAATAAGAGCTTTAAGGAGGGAGATCTAGTTCTACTCTATGACAACAAATTTTTTCAACATCCTGGCAAGTTCAGAATGCATTGGCTAGGGCCCTATGAAGTGAAGTATATCACAGATGGAGGATCTGTGTAGCTAAAGGACTCGACGTGAAAAAAACTGCAAGGAATGGTGAGTGGCAGTTGACTAAAACTATATAGGGATAGTTGACCTACTAACTCTCAGTAGTTGCAGCATAGTAAGGAATCTTGATGTATAGTGTACTATAGTAGCAGTTAGGAAAGAAAAATTACAAAAAGACATAAAAAATAGAAAACTAAGAAAAATACAAAACGAGGAGGAAGTTGGTTGAATCGAAGAAAATGGGAAAAAGTAGCACGCAACAGACAGTGAAAATAGTGCAACAAGAAGTAAAATTCATCGTGCATATTATATAATAGACAAAAGGAAAATACAATGCGTCGAGGATGAACCACAAGAGAAATTTGCAGTGCATTGGAAAGTTGTAGCGCACCGAAAAATGAGCCAACAGTTGGAAAAGCAAAAACCGGTGACCAGAAAAAGAAGGTGCAAACCAAGCATTTATGAAATTTAACGAAGCATGTGGAAGAAGCTTTAGAACATTTAGGGAAATAAAGGAACCTTCTCTGAGAATATTTATGGTATTTATGACAACCATTATTTAACTATGAAGAGAGCCAAACAACCTTCATTGTGAATTTGAGCATACGCAAAGCGAAGGAGCACGAAGACGAGCGACAAACATGTGATTCAGACGACATTTGCAGCCAAATTTTAGTAGTAGAAGGAAGAATTAAACAAGATATCACCACAAAAGGTTGGTGCACCTGGCCAAGCAGCAAGTAAAACACGAAGCAACCACAAGTCGTTGTAGGAACCCACATAGGAAGAACATGTCTATACACAATCGAAGGGAATCGTCGATGTTGACATTATTCCTTCACCACAGGATGAACCAGTCAGCACCACATTGGTGGATGAGGAGAGGCATGCTCTCGAGACAGTAAGGATGGAAATTGATCCACAAGGCAGTGTGGGGGGACAAAAATCCTATGTGGTAGAAAACCTATGACAACCACCTAGGGATGAAGCAACCCACCAAACGAATGGAACAAATAGCGACCAAACAGTATCCGATGAGCCAAAGCCACAACCTATGGTAGGATCTACATCGCAAGAAGAGGTCCAAATTGAGGACATCACAGGACAGTCAGAGTTTGGCGTTGAGGAAGAGGAACAAGAAGTTGGGACATCCAGTGCACCAGTAAAGAGGAAAGGGAAACAACCTATGGAGAGATCCTCACACAAGAAGCCAAAGGAATCTATAGTACTACCACACATTCTAGAGGGGGTGCAGGCCACAGCAGTATTGCTAAGCTGCATCGAGAAATTGAGGTATGCAGACCATGATGTGTCTAACACTAGCAAGTTCCTTGAATTTGCACAACATATTTACATGGAAAGCATGTGCACGGGATCACTAGGAGATCCAGTGTTGCAACCAAAACAGTGGATAGCAGGACTGGTCAACACAAGGATACTTAATTTGTTGGAGATTCCACATTTTGACAGGGGGAAAGACGTTAACAACTGTGTAAAACAGTTACTTGTGATCCTTCATGGAGGATTCTTATAGATGGACAGACCGGTGTCCATCGATGTCAAGTTGATTTTTTTCATCACAGGACTTCCATCAAATGGAAATAATCCCACGCAATACATGGATGACAAAATGAAGGAGAAGGCGCTCATGGAGAAAATGAAAAATACTTATGGGACAGAGCGAGGGTCGCATGACATAATCATCAAACTGAACAGTGACGCAGCCACCAGGATGGAAACAAAGTTGATTGCGTGCAATCTCCTTCAGAAATGTCACAAGGAGAAGGTGCCCACAGGAGTTGTAGTAGCAACAGCGCAATGCGCAAATGACACCATGTGAAGTTGGGCCCCTTATTTGTTGAAATTGTTTCTAGACGATTGCAAGGATGCGCAAGACTTGGGGACCAAGTTCCACTATTTGTGGTTGATAATGATGATAGAGTTGATAGGATTGAAGGAGCATACATATTCTCACTTCTATGATAGAGCGGGATAATGTCACGCAGCATGATACAAATCCTTAGGGATCAGTTCAGATCTGAAATGGAGAAGTGGAAATGCTATCACCTTTGTCATGTATCTAAGTGACATGAAGGAAAAGATATCTAATATATGGAAAATAACTCCTGAGGTGGTCGCGTAGTACTAGAGGATAGCCAAATTCAAGGCTACATGACACAATATGTGGATCAATGCACATAGGGATCCAGATAAGGAATGACTACAACTTCGATACTGCGTCAGTGTAGAAGAAATAGATTGGGTTATCAAGGACTGGGTGGATGACTGGAAATTCCCATTTATAAATAAGGAAATACCTAAAGGAAAGGGAATTGAAGCAGGCCTGTTGCAAACATCTGCAAGAGGAACCACAATGGAAAAGAAGCCATCCCAGAAAAAGAAGCCAGATCTGAAACCAAGGACACAGAAAAAGGATAGTGCATGAAAAACCAATGGACATGGAGGGAAGAAGGACAATGTCCTCGCACAGGAATAAAAAGTAGGGGAGACACGGTTAGACAAGGAACCCTAACAACGAGGGTCCAAATAAACACGCTAACATCAAAAAGGTTGGTAATACAAATAGAGGGGTCGCACAAGAAGCCAAGGCCGATAAGGACATCCCATTATACACAATTACTGAGGATGACGCAGAGTTGGTGGCAGAAAGGGTTCAGGACAAAATAGTTGAAGAATACAAGGAAGTCAAGAACCAACGGGAAAGAATCATGCAAGAATTGACGGTAGTTAAACAGTTCCTGGAATGGATACAAGCAGCCCAACCACGAGATCAAGGACAGGTACCAACGCAACGATCGACRGAGGAAGGGGACAGAACTGTGTGGGGCGCTGAAGAMATAATACAAATCATGGCGTAGGGAAGTCCAACCTTCCGCATTACAATAGTGATGTTGCAGCTAGAGGAAGAACTCGCACAAACACCACTTAAGGAGGTGGCACAAGTAGAGTTGGTGTTAGCAAAGATACCAATGAAAGGACTATACAGATTACAAGTCAGTGTTGCGGAGGAGATACAGTCACTGGCCAAGGTGGATGTGATAGACCTAGCAGTCGCCAAAGATGGTAACAAAGCACTACTCTTGGTACTAGAGCAGGTCAAGGTGGAGACACATGAGGACAAGCAGCACATCGATAACCTCAAAAAGAAGTTGCAAGAAGTCTTCAATAAAATTCCAAATAGCGCGCAAGCAATGGACAACAACGCAAAAGAAAAGATATAGATCATTACACAAAYGATTGAGGGGTACATGCACGAGATAGAAGAGTTGAAGGAAAAATTTACCCCTACGAATCCTCCTGAAGTCATAGCCAAAAGAGAACAACRGGAAACCCTGCAAATAGATATGATCGAAAGAGAAACCAAGGAAGTCGCAGGACTATTTGAGAAGACTGCATAGATATGGACTAGTCTTGAGGAAGACGAAAAGGTCCAACAGTTGGATCAATGAGAAGAGAAAGTCAACACT
Source organism: Picea engelmannii (assembly GCA_009831015.1). NCBI lineage: Eukaryota > Viridiplantae > Streptophyta > Pinopsida > Pinales > Pinaceae > Picea > Picea engelmannii. The sequence continues at coordinate 194,709 of ML807142.1, forward strand.
ATAATGCGGGATTTGAAGCTACGACCAAAGGCCATGAGCATCACTGAAATATTGAAAGGGACGTAGGAGGTGAAGAAACTACAAATGGAACTCAAAACTGCACAAAAAAATATGCAGGCAAGGCAGGTCCAATTGCAACCGCTCCAGGAGCAAGCAACACAAATAATTGCAAAACTATTGGAGGAAAAGACAACAATGGCATAGGTCTATGCAGAGAGCGTGAAGTCTTCGAAGGAAAATATTACAGGGTAGATGGTAGAGGAGCTTAGAGAGAAAGTTACACAAGCGAAAGACAAATGGAAGGAACTAGAAGAGAAGTTCCATTACTTAGAGAAGGTTGTGCAGGGAGCGCACACCGCCTAAGTGGCTCGGGATGAGCCACGTGTCAGTGTTGGGGGCCTGTTGGTGCAGGCCTATTTTTGGAGAAAGAAATCTAATTTTGGGCACATGAATATTTTAGGGAAGAGAAGCCTATTTTTGGAGCGCGCACCATAGGTGGCGGAAAAGCAGCATGTAGAAAAAAGGAAGGAAAAGCAGCATGTGGAAGATGGAGGAAAAGAAGCGTGGCGCACATGGAGTCCAACCTAGCCATGTTAGGGTTAGGGTTTTGGAGATGAATGTAATGGTTATAAGCCAGTAGAATATGATAAATCAATGCCTAGGACGTCTAATAGAGGTTGGTCAATTGTTCGTTGTTCGTTGTTTTGTTGATCAATAGTACCAGAGAGATAGTTTGGTCTAAGTAAGCTAGTTTTAAGGGTTAGATCATAGGATATGGAGCATGGTGTGGTCTAGTCCACCTCACAGAGGGTACTTACCCTCCTTTTTTATTCTAAGCCTAAAGAATGTAATGTGTGCAATGCACATTTTTCAGAAAGATGAATAAAAGAGCAAAAGAGATAGATCTTTGTGGACGTAGCCCCAGGGGTGGGTGAACCACGGTATATCTAGTGTGTTAATGTGTCTGAATGGTTATTTTTATGTTATGTTCTGTACCAGTTAAAGAATGAAAGGTTACTTATCTAATCACAATATGCATGCATAGTTATATGAATGAATGAATACTAGTTTTAAATGAATGAATAATAATGTTGATGCATGAGGAAAGGGATCATAATACAACCCCAATCCCTTCTTGGACTGCAAACCCCTAAGTATTGCAGTCCCTCATAAAGCTATCTCAGGTGAGAGTGTGTTGTGCACTCTGTGCGCAGCGTTGCCTTTTGGTTTACTGAGGGGCCTATAGTTTGAGGGTTTTGTTGGAAACCTATTGAGATCAGAACCTAGGTCAGCTCAAGCATCCAACAATATTTCAGATAGTCATTAATAGAATGAGGTTTATTGTATTACTATGCTCCTTGCCATATCTCTGTGCATTTATTTGTTATATCTCTATTATATTTCTTCCTTCATATTGTTCCTCGGAAATAATCTGGATCAAACTCATTATTTAATTGATATAAAAACACACTTTAAAATAACAAAAATTGAATTGAAACATGATTAAGAGGTTAACAAGTAATTTTATATCTTCATTATGTATAATGGAGTGAACCAAATAAAAATATTCTTATATCAAATTCATGGTTCTTAGACAACCCAATTTAACTATCCAATAAAAACTTAATCAAAATTTTGATAATAATTTGTATATTGAAAGTATATAAAATATTTTTAAAAAATAAGGTTTTTCAATGCACACTACGACAATGGAGTGGCATCTCCTAATAACATAATGATTAATTAGTTGGAGAGTGAATGCAATTTCTTTATAAGATGTGTTATGTGAATATATGTGTGTGTGTGAAACAACACTAAAATACACCATATTTAGTATCTTGGTATAGCTTTTACAACTATAAAATATCCTCTCCTCTCTCTATTCCCTCTACTACCTTGTTTGTATGCACTTTTATTAGAGATTCAAATAATACTTTCATCTACGTGACTATGTTATAGCATCATCCCTTTAATAAGAATCAACTATGAAAAATTACATATTGAAATTTAAAATAAGTTTGCATAATTTCGTTGAGAGATGTATTTTATAGTCAAGGTTGATGTTTAACATTTTTCACAAAGTAATAAACTATTTACAAAAAATACAAATCAAATTTAACTTAAAAAATCTCGGGGTGGTAGGTGCGGGTGGGAGTCTTCTTGATTCCAGAGGATTTTTTTTAGTTTCTTATGCGTGGGACCTTAGGAAGGCAACAAACAATGTTGTTGAAGCTTACACCCTTCTCAAAAAACTTTAGTTAGCAAGAGAGAGGAATATCATTAATATTTTAGTGTTTAGGGACTCGATGTTGGTCGCCCAGGCGATAACCAAACAAATACAACATTATCACTTGCACTTTATCTCTCATCAATGAATTCAATCCTTTTAGGATATACCATATCAAAAGGGAACTTAATTGCCTAGCCGGTCAAATGGCCAAACTTGGAAATAGTCTTGAGGGTGGACGAACTATTATAAATGGGGTTGGGGGGTTTATGTCTATCCCATAAGATAAACACCCATATTTCTCCGTGTGGATTACATATGGAACACCCCATCAATAGTTGGGTTAGTCCCATCCAACATTTGGTTTTTAACGAACCCCGAGTGAGCATTCACTCTGCTTCATGCCTCCTCAGATTTTTATGTGACATAATTCCTCCAGCTATGGATCGTTCTTCTCTGGTATTTGGGTGGGGTTTTTCCCATGGATTGTTGTTGGTTTGTCTGGTTAGTGTTTTCTCGAGGGGTTTTCTATCTTGGTTGTTGGCCTATGAAGTGTTGTCGTTGACATTTATTGGTGGCCATGCCCAATTCCAATTTCATTCTTTGGGTTTATTCTTATATTCTAGCATTCTTTCCCAGACTCTGGTATTACTTGTCTTTTGTTTCACATGGTTTCTTTGCAGTATGTCTCCCCCTGCCTTTGCCTCTTTTGGTTTGGGATATTGGCTCTTTGGTTGGTGGAGGTTTTTTGGTTTATTGTTTTAGTGGGAAAAGATGTAGTGTTTGAATTATTTTAAAAGGATTTTTAGGCACCATGAGGAGATATCACATGCAAATTCCTTAGTGCTCCAACAACTCTCAGTCAAGTTCAGGGAATTTGAGCAATCTCTAGCCAGTTTGTTGAGGCAGATGGATGAAATGGAGGCATAAATTCATTGATTGAAGACTCAACTCTTTCCTCGACACTCTACCTCAGCTTCAATCAGTCATGGTTTGGTCTCCCCTAATGATGGAATTACAGTTAGCGGCAATGAAGGTCATGGTACAACTCTAATGGGCATCAAGGAAAGGTCCCCTTCATAGTCTGGGGCATCAGAAATTCAAGACTCTGTAACCTCTCATCATTAAATGTTTTTTAAGGTTTTGTGGCTTCTTGGCCATTTTCTAAAAGATGTAATTTGTTTAAATGATCAGGATACAAAAATGGAGAAAGCACCAGACCTTATGTATTAGAGTTAGAAATATGTTTAAGCTTTGAGCCATATTTTGATAGCCTTGTAAGACTGTTGTTTTTCTTTGGCACGACCTTTTTAATATAATTTCTATTTAGTTTCAATTAAAAAAATACTTAAAAATTTAATAAACTACTTAGATCCATCTTCATCCTATATCTATAAGCACTTGGAGGGGTCAAATCCATCAAGAAGTGGAGAAGTGAGGTGATCTATAAACAAGGGACTTATAGCCCACTCACTTCACCAACATGAATACGATGTAGAATTAAAGTATTGGTCTTTGATCTCAGCCTTAGATAGAGATCCATGTCTTCATAATGGCATGTTCTTGTGTGTAACCTACACACATCAAATTGATAACAACATTGTTATCACAAAATCTTACACCTCAATGCAAAGCCTTCACAAGGTAAAAATACTAGTGAAACATTATAAGTGTTGGCATTGTCACCTACAAGACAAGTCCAACACAAGGGAGACTTCCCTAGTAGCACCTAGGGTTTGTAAGGCAAGATAAGTCAAGTCCTAGGTCACCTATGTAGCTATCGAGATTACCACTAACAAAATACTAGATGTAAGTCATAGATTAGGTTATTAATCAAAGTAAATTCCAAATTTAGGGTTTGCTCACTTTAATATTGTTTTAGAGTGTTTATCCAATGATTATCTAATGCAAAACTATCTCAAAACAATACAAATCTGAAAATTACTTAAGGTTGTGGTAAAACTTGCATAAAAAAGAAAATAAATTATAGCAATAAATAAGTTTTAACATCAATATATTTCAGCCACTTAAGTAGATTGTAAAGAAGTGAAATTTAGGGTTAAAATAAGGACTAGAACTAGGGTTTAAGTAACTTATTAATATTAGAAATTCAAGAGCAGATAACATCCAATAAAACCGATAGGTCCAACCCTAAAATTGTTGTAATATAAACTTGCTAGGCCAATTTTCCAAGAGAGATGATTTTAGGTCAAATAAATGCAAGAAAACCCTAGCATTTTAGGTTAAAAATAAGCAAGAAAACCCTAGATGTCTATGGTTTTGATGGCTGAAAATTAAATGTAATCTAAACAAACCCTAGATTTACCATAAAACAAAGGAATTTTTTTTAATTTTTAATTTAAGATTTACTAGATGAGAAAAGACTAGTGCCTACTATTTTATTTTTTTTTGGGGGGGGGTGCATGTGGGCTCATGTAAGGACTCTCTTGAGAAAGTGTAAGTGAAACTAGTGTGATAGTTAGGGCTTTCCACTACAAACCCTCGCAAATCTACCTAATGCCTTGCAAGTTTCAAGATACTTCAAGAGGAAGACACTCCACTAGTAATCTTCCAAGAGCTTTAAAGAAGGGACTTGTTCAAGAAAGTAGAAAGATAGTGCACCACCACCACTAAAGAAACATAACTACACTTACAATCACTCATAAACAAAATCCATAAAGATTTAGAGAGACCACTTACTTGAGAAGTTGAATCTTCCACAAAACCATGGCTAAGAAATTTTGTAAAGCATCCATAAGACATCATCCTCAAGAAGTGGCTCTAGTTATCCATCCATGGCAAAAATATAGTCATAATAGAATACTAGTGTTTTCCACAAGTTCTAGAGATGATTTATAAATGAGAAGTACTTCTATATTTATATGAGAGATCTAGCACCCTTCTCATTACAATAATAATAATTTTCTGGATTTTAGCCTAAAAGAATATAAAATACCATTATATCTTTACAAACCCTAGAGATATGGTCAAATATACATAAAATATCCATGATACATGAGAGAATGGGTCAAAATACCCTCAAAGATGCTCTCGAGATGAAGTAAAACTCCTCAAATGTTAATACATCCTCCTCATAGGTATGCAAAACTCCCATGTGTAGCATGTGTGGGCACCCAACCATGGACAACTCACTCAACAATCATGTGAAAGGGTAATGGTCTAAACAGTGAAACGTTCCCTCCAAAGGGTGCAATGTTTCATCCAATAGGTGCAACATCCTCTCTAGAAGGGTGCAGACCTCCAAAATAATCCCAATGACCTCCAAAAGAAGTGGAATGGCCTCCATCAAGCATGCAAGTGGATTTCTCAACATCCTACAAAGGAACAAGGCTCAATCCAAGCCATCTCCATGTAAAGTACATCATCCAAAGTAAGGACCAAATCACCCAAAGTAATCATCAATATGGAGGCATGTACACAAGTCCAATGCAACATAAAAAGTGAGTCATGTCAAATGTAAATGTCATTAGGTGGATCACATGAAGGATCATCTCTTGAATTCACAAAATCTGATATAATTTGTACAATTTGTCAATTTAAGGTATGATGGGGGCATCATTAACCCCTATTATATGTGTCAACACCCAAGAAGAGAAGTAGTTCCCAAGAAAACCCATCAAGGAGCATGTGTAGTGATAAATGGTATGGATTGGTAGGTAACTTCATGAGTTTCGTTGCACAACCATGTGAGGTTGTTTAAGATATTCACCCACACTAGTACCTCTGAAGTACGAGGGAGAAAATTTGCATTGAGTTGCCCTTTCCTCGACACTGTGTCTTTCTACCCATTATTTTCCCTTTTCTTTGTTTATCTAATATTTTTTGGCTTTTAACTTTTATTTTACTTCATTTAGTTTGTTTTTAGATGTGCATTTTATTGCATAGGATTTGGGGTAATGGCCTCATAGTGAGGGGGTATTTTTCATGCTTTAATTCTTTTGGTTCTTGACTTTTATTTCTTTCTTTTATTTTATTTTCTCTTCGCCTTGAGCTTATATCTCTTTTGGGTTGAGGCTCTTCTCATGGAACTATGAAGCACGAACCCTTTTGTGTGACATTTAACAACCAACCCATGGTATGGACAATGAAAATCGTGAAGGATGGAGAATGTTGAGTATGGATTAGGATATGGACACACTACACCTCTCAAATTCCCCCAGTAGTACAACTCAACCCAAGAGAGACAACACTTATCTAGAAGATGATGATGATCACCAAGGTGAAATAAAGAAAAAGGCACAAATTTAGAGCATCATGATCCATTATTTGTCTCAACCAATGATCACCACTTTCATGACAAGTACATTAGGCATTAACACTCGATATGAAGCAAGGAAATAATGTACCTCATGTATGTCAAGCACCATAGTAATAAAATGTGTTAAATCTGAGTAGATGTGGGAGGAATCTTCAGTTAATTATTTATGGAGAACCATCAATGCCATTTGTGGAATTGTTGTCTATGATAAGGATCACAAGAGAAAAATATCCTCTAGTTACCCCTATATGTCAGGGGGTAACAAAGACAATAGCAATCGAACCAATAAATAAAATAAATACTTTGCAAAAACTCTATCACTAAGAACTCTATCTTTAGAATCAATCCACAAGGCTTTTGTGCACAATGCAAGTTTGAGCACAACTTATCTGCAATCACCTCTTTGCTCAATGTTCTTCTAAAGGCATGAGAGGTTGGTTTTGTTTGTAGGCTTGGTTATGTCAAGGACAATTACCATTTAGGCATGAATGGGTACATGCAACTCGGTTCAATGCTAACCAACATCTAGCCACAATGACTTCAATGTCTTTGTATATCCATGTGATGTAGGCAACCTTGCTTCATGCATTTTCATACGATTCATAAACTATATAAATCAAAATTCTCACTAGCTTGATCCATAATAGTTTAGTTGTTGATCATAGCTTCTTCTCTCTCCATCAAAGTAAAGGTCAATAACTTCATTATCCTTTGATGCTAGTTGATTTGTGCCATTAATCCCATCTTCATTGTACCCTAGTTATAGTGGGGCAAAAATATGAGCCATGGAGATACAGATTTTATAGGTTTAGATATCCATACCCAGGTAGAATGGTGATCCATTTTTCAATAGATTCACAAATATATATGGCCACCCTTCAATTCTTTCCAAGGTCATTATTCTCGTAAGAAAATATTATCGAAACCGCCCATGTATCTCTACTCTCTCTTGCTTGGTATGTTGCTTCACATAAAGACACAAAACTTGAGGTAATGAAGAGATGATATGATTATTGATTCTTCTTCGTTGCCACTCCCATCTGTGAACTCACTAACTTCTCATGAAGAGAAAATTTCTAATTATCTAGAAATATAGATCCATGGGATCTTGGTGCTCCTTTCCTTTATTTTGATTTGGGTACCCACTTGTGTCAGGAAATAAGAGACACTTCCACACTAAACCTAGCAGAAGAGAAGAAGAATTTAATCCAGAACGTAAATGAACAAGAAATCACACAATACACAAGGATTTTACCCTGGAAACCCTAAACCGGGGAAACCATCATTCCTTGAGCATTATGCTCTCTTGTTGTCTTATTCAATCTAAATAAAAGGTTACATGTCTAACCTTGGTCCACAACTAAGACACAATCGACATCATACCCTCTTGCATGCACAAGAACAACCCTGTAGCCAATCCATCTTACACCTACATGACCAACAACCTATGATTTACACATGCATTAGCATATTTTGCATTATCCTTTATGACCTTACACCACACCTCTTTATAGGCTTTAAAATAAGCAAAATCCTAAATATTGGCACCCAAAAATGGTTACAGATCCATGCAGATCATTGCCAACAAATCCCACAAATCCTGGGATTTTGTTACAGTCGACTCCAAGTCGTATTACTAGTCGGCCTTCATTTGGTCATCTCATGCCCGCACTTCGACCTTTTGTTGGTTGACTTATTGTCGATAACGTCTTTCCCCCATTACCTCTCAGCACCAAGAGAACTTCACAACACTCACTGACTTGGTCAATGAGTCTACTATGTTTTCCAACGTGTCTATTTTCTCTAGTAGCACCTTGTTACTTTCCACCATGTCTCTTATGAAATGGTATTGTACATCAATGTATTTAGTCTTTGAATGATAAGTAGGGCTCTTTGCCATAAATATTGTGCTTTGACTTTCTCAACTTACCTTCATAGCTCTCTGCTCAAACTTGATTCCTGAACACAGCCTTTGCAACCATACCACTTCTTTGCTTCCATGAGTGGTCGTCGTGTATTCAAATTCTATTGTTGACAGGGCTATGACCGTTTGTCGCTTACTCATATATCTTATTGCTCCATCGAACATCTTGAAGACATATCCACTAGTCGACCTCTGTTGATCTAGATCTCTAGCCCAGTTGGCATCGACAAAACCATGTACATTTAATTTACCATTGTCACCTCGAGGTCTTCCTTGTTAGCATATAGCATAGTACTTTGTGTCACACAAATACTTGAATACTCTCGTTACAATTGTCTAGTGATCTATCAACATGTACCTTCTCAACACTCCCACTGCATGGGCAATGTCTGGTTGAGTGCAGACCATCGCATACATTATACTACCAACAACAATTGCATAGGGAACACATGCCATGTCCTCTATTTCTTCTTGTGTCTTTGGACATTGTTCAATAGTAAGCCTTGCTCCCACAAGAATTTACACCTTCATTGGTTTCCAATCTTGCATGTTGAAATATTTCATAAATGTTTCAATATACTTCATCTGACTCAACCAAAGATTTCTAGTGGCTTGGTCTCTCTTAATCTCCATTCCAAAAATGAAGTTAGCTGCATCGCGATCCTTCATGTCAAACTTGGAGGATAGTTGCTTCTTCACCTCCTTTTTTGCATCTATGTTGTTTCCAATCAACATCATGCAATCGACATACAAAGCTACATATATGAAATGCCCACCTTCTTCCTTGGAATATAAGCAATGATCGTCTTTGCTTCTCACAAATCCCAAACTAAGGATATATGTGTTGAAATTATGGTACCACATCCTTGGCGGTTTCTTTAGACCATAAAGGGATCTTTTCAGCTTGCACACCAACTCTTTCTTTCCCTTTACTACAAACCCTTCAGGTTGTTCCATGTAGATTTATTCTTCCAAGTCCCCATGTAAGAACATTGTCTTCGCATCTATCTGTTTTATTTCCAGATCGAATGTTGTAGCCAGAGACATTAGTACTCTAATAGAAGTAAGTTTTGCAACAGGGGAAAAAATCTCACCGAAGTTGACTCCCTGGACTTCGAAATATCCTTTCACTACCAGTCAAGCTTTGAAATTCTCGACTTGTCCTACGACATTCATCTTCTTCTTGAAGACCCATTTGCTACCGATAAGATTTCTTCCACTAGGTAACTTGACTAAATCCCATGTCTTATTCTTTTGCAAGGATTCCATCTCTTCGACCATGACGTCCTTCCAGAGTTTACCCCCTATTGAGTCGACTACCTCACCGACTGACTTGGGCTCATTGTCGATGGTAGTTAGCACGAGTGTTGAACGAAACTCAGGTGGAATATACCTTTCGACTAGTTTTCTTACTATTTCTGACCTCGTTACCACCAAAGTTTGTTGTTCCATCTCTTCCTCAGATTCAGTCAACTCATCTAAATCATCTTCTTCATTTCTCAGTTCAAATTGCACTATCTTAGGATTATTCTCAGTATTAACAACTTCTTTAGGCTCAGACTTACCTCTGAATTCTCTGAAGACCACATCTCGATTGTACATTGTTCTCTTGACAACTCCATTTTGTTGTGGGGTATATGGTGTGCTATTTTAGCATGTTATCCCACACTACTTACAAAACTAATCAAACTATTTTCCTCATAATTCACCACCATTGTCAGTCCTCAACACTTTAATCCTTTTCTCTGCCTGGTTTTCCACAAGAGCTTTAAACTCCTTAAATCTCTCGAAAACATCTGACTTCTTCCTCAAGAAATATATCCATGTCTTCCTGGAAAAATCATCTATCAAGGAGACATAATACAGGGATCCACCAAGTGAAGGCACTATAACCGGGCTAAACACATCACTATGAACCAGTTCCAGAATCCCATTTTCCCTTGTCGCTCCAGATGGAAACCTCACCAGACTTTGCTTTCCATATATGCAATGCTCACAAAAGTCGACCTCTAAACCACATTCAGGAAACCCTTCGACCATACCTTTATTGTGCATAGCTCGAAGTCTTTTTCTCCAATGTGTCCCATCCTCAAGTGCCATAGCCTGGTTGGGTCGATTTTATCATGTCTTGTCGAGTCAGTTTGAAACAACTTAACTCGAGTCGAGTCGAGTTGCACTCAAGTCGATTTCAGGAGAAACGATGTTGTTGCACCCAATCGAGTCGACATTCCCTAACAACTTGTATAATGTACCAATATGAACTCCTTTCATTAAGACCAACAAATCTCTGACCATCTTGCACAAATCCTTCTGAAACAAAGTATCTTGTTGACAGATATCAGGTTTCTTGCCAAACACAAAATGTGTAGCACACCTGGAAGGTTTCTTTTCCTCCCATCCTACAATATCAGTCGAACTCTTCCTCATCTGACAATTTTGGTTATCAATTTGTCCCCCAATAACACATCACCTCCATCATATCGTTCATACTCGCAGAACCATTCTCTATGTGGTGTCATATGATAGGATTCTTCTGAGTCGATCAACCAAAAACCTTGATCCAACTATGCACTGGTCGACACTAGGTACACATCACCTCCCTTATCCAGGGTCATATTTCTCTTAGTCGATTGCTTCTCGTCGGATCCAACACTAACTTATCTTGCCTTATACTTACAATCTTTTTTATAATGCCTAGCTTTACAGCATTTCCAACATCTTTGCGTCGACTAAACCAAGGATTTAGATCTACCCTTCGACTTGAACTTTCTACCGGAGAATCTGCCTTTATCTCTGTCTATCGATCGACCTCTTACCACTAAAGCATCTTTGTTCGATCCTTCCATGTTCTTCCATCTCATTTCTTCTGACAGTAGAGAAGAAACCATGTCCTCTAGCGCTAGTGTGGTTGTATTACTCCCAATAGCCACGACTAAGCTATCCCAGGAGTCTAGAAAAGAACATAATAGGTTGATACACTTCTCCTCATTAGTGATCTTAATATCTAGAGACGATAACTAGCATAACACAATATTAAACATGTTTAAATGCCCAATCACCAAACTTCCATCACTCATTTTCATAAGATACAATTTCTTTCTGAGAAACAACTTATTTACCAAATATTTAACCTGGTATAAGCTTCCTAGATTGTCCCACAATTTCTTGGTTGAATATTAACCTAAGACATTCAACAACACCAAATATGCAAGACAAAGACGAATCGTACTTAGTGCTCTTCTTTCGAGTTTCTCCCATTCTTTTGTCGACATGCTTGTCGGCTGGGTACCTGGATAGACCATTGTCCATTGTTCTTGATCTACAAGAAGATCTTCTGTTTTAAGCTTCCAAAGCTCAAAATTATGGACATTGAAGTTTTTTGTCTCTATTCTTGAACTGCTCGCCATTCATTACCACGATATTTAACACAATTTATCACTTACGACTCTTACTATACCTAGGGTTTAGTTCTCAGATTCAAGATTGGAAAATCAAGATCTAATACACTCGTCAAAGCACAAAGCTCTAATACCACATGCAAGGAAATAAGAGAAACTTCCATAGTAAACCTAGCAGAAGAGAAGACAAATTTAATCAAGATCATAAATGAACAAGCAATTACACAATACACAGAGATTTTACCTTGGAAACCCTAAACTGGGAAAACTAGCATTCCTTGAGCATTCTCCTCTCTTGTTGTCTTATTCAATCTAAATAAAAGGTTACATGTCTAACCTTGGTCCACACCTAAGAAAAAATCGACAGCATACCCTCTTGTCTGCACAAGAACAACCCTATATCCAATCTGACTTACACCTACATGACCAACAACCTACCATTTACACATGCATTAGCATATTTTGCATTAGCCTTTACAGTCTTACACCATGCCTCTTTATGGGATTTACAACAGGAAAAACCCTAAATATTGGCACCTAAAAATGGTTACATATACATGCATATCATTGGCTACATATCCTGTAAATCCTGGGATTCTTTTAGAGTCGACTCCAAGTCATATTACCCATCGTCTACAAGTCGACCTTTATTCAGTCTCTAGTCGGTCGTCTCACGCCCACACTTCGACCTCTTGTTGGTTGACTTGTCGCTGATATCTTTGACTTCGACTTTACTTGGTTGACTACCTTGACCTCTGACTTGTTGTCGATCCACCTCGACCTTCGACCATCAGTCGATTCACCTCGACTCGACTTTCACTGCAAAGAATATAACAACCCAACAAGCTGCCAAAAATCATATCATAAGAATATGAATTAATTATTTCTTCACTAAGACATTAAGGGTTCCTATGTGAGCTTTGTTGAACTATTGAAAAGCAAATCAAATGTTACTAAGCCGAAGATTGAGACTATCCCTATTACTCAAGTGATTGATGGTTTGCCAATGTATGGAATGTGAGAAAGAGGAATATACTCCATGACTCTATATATGTTTTTTATCATTTCATGTGTCATCTACTTTTAACCTTCATTCACAAACCATCTACATAAACCTTTTAATTGTAATACAGATTCCTTGTTTGTCAAGGTATCTATAGGTGGGCATTTGAATCCATTCAAATAAAATCATTCTTGCGTATCCTTATATTTCCATTTTCAACCAAGTTATGAAAAAGTTGACCAGAGAAGAAATTCAATTGGCCAAGCAATGTGGAAGTTGACTAGGTGATGATATTGGCTAGGTAAAGGAGGAATTACATAGTCAATGAGTGTAATGCATTCAAAGAGAGAACATACAACCATGGGTGAGATAGATCAACTCAAGTAGAAATTGAATCAACTATAGAGGAATTAAATTGACCCGGGGAAAGGTGAAGTTGACTCAAACAAAGATTAAATCGACCAAACTAGTGAGAAATCGATCCATGGAGGAATTAATTCTACCTAGGCCAATGTGAAGTTTCCTACGGAAATGAAAATGTCCCATGCCAAAGTGAAATCGACTATGCTAGTGGGAAATCGACCAAGGAGAGTGAAATTGCAGAGTCTGGGGGAGATTTGAACCTGTTGGAAAGAGAAATTCACCCAATAGCTATAATTGGACCAAATTAGAAGCTCCTATAGAGGTGTAACGATTATGAGATGACAACTATAGATATTCGGGCCTAGAAATGCATTCTATAGTGGTAGTAATGGAGTTTTTATAATATATTAGACATGTAAAACCAATAATTCAGTAAATCCACAAGTTTGGTTGTATATCCATCTCATTTACATTCTCATTATTCACTGGTAGCCATTAAAATTAGAACTAAAACATGAATACATGGAGCACAATCACGTACAAATCTCAAAACAATTAAAGACACAATGGATACCATATTTACCCTAAAATCCAAATGGGAAAACTAGCTTCAAATGGATGTTTAGTCTTTTTTGGCAATCTCTGGTTACGATGCTTTCATGGTTTTATATTCCTCCTCATCTCCTTGGCCAAAAGGCCTTTTGAGAGTGAAATTAAAGGGAAGAATAGGGAGAGCTGGCGAAATTCGAAGGTCAACATGCATGAAAATCACTTCCCATTTCTTAGCCTCTTCTCCTCTCCTATTTTGTTTTTTAATTTTCAATTTATCCATTTTTTCCTTCTAATTTTGTCTTATTCCATTTAACATTGCATTGTCTTTTATGCAGTTTACTAACCCTCACTAATTGTCAAATTAACTTGTAGGTACAACATCTTACAACCATTCATTAGTTTGGATCCATTTTGGATTGCACCTCTCCATTGAGAGGAATTTTGGTCTCCAAAAACTTGAAGGAAACCAATCAGGATCAATGTACCTTATGTTCACTTCTCTAGAACATGGCTCTGACTCTAACTACTAGCTACAACTTCAACTCTAGCTATTGGCTCGAGTCTTGGCTATGAATCTGGCTATGGTTTTTGGCTCACTTGTTCCTACAATGTAGAAGTCTGCTTATTGACTCTCGACTCTAAGAAATATCCAGATCCAAACTCTGTAATCAACATTCATTCCCATCTCTCTCGAAATTGGAGATGGTCCATCTTGTCAATTAATGAAGTCAAGTCTAACACTAGCTTGTTTGTTCAGTGTGACCCTAACATGCTATGTCGTCACATAAAACTTCCACATGGGAACTGTGTCTACGTTCTTTTGCTAGGATCAATTGCTTCCTTGCATATAAACATCTCTCTGATGCACGTACATGCTTACACACACATCATGGATTTCTCAAGAAATACCCCAAGGTCGTTGACCTATGTGCACCAATATTTGGCACATCTTCAAGAGTGTGTTCTTCAGATGCAATATCAAAACCAACAATCGAATTGTGGGTTTCATTGGCATCAATATGTTGTTTGTATTGTTGGTGTTGCTGACCTCTTATGATGATATAACTCATTGGATATATTTTTCTCCTTCCATTATAGATGCAGGGAACTCTTCATCTTTTTCAATCTTCATTGTACACACTATTCACTTGGTTGTGTGGTTTCTAGGGTGAAGCTTTGGATGAAGTTGCCAACTCTTTATTTCCTAATGGCCACTCAAATTACAAAGGTTGCAAGAGTTCCTGGTGTTATTGTATGCACTGGTTGACATAGTCATTTTCTCCCCATGCCTATGAGTTTTTTGTTGGATTAGGGAACTCTTCTTGTCCTTCTTCTTGTTGTTCCTGAGATTGATTCTAAGGCTTAAAGAATAATGTCAGGCATCAAAGGTTTTAAATGAAATGTTTTAATGAGTGCTTTTTCTACCGTCAGTTTTATGAGAAACGATCTTGAAATGAAATTAATAAGAGGATAGTACAGAGGTTGTATCTCGTTATCTAAGTCACAATTATAATATCAAATGATGTAGAAAGATTTACAAAATTGTTAAACAAAGTTAGGTATCAATTACAGATAAGTCTCACCTTGTTTGCAATCGAAGAAAAGTAGAAGACGCACCCTTGAACAGGATATAAAATGCAGTAATTCACACAGATCATAGGTCTTGTTTTACTCATAGTAATAACAGAGGAAAAGTTGTTTACTAAATGAACTCCTGGTATCATATGATCGCAGTAGATGTAATAATAAATTGCAATCAATCACTCTTCAAGAATTGCAGAAAGAAATTTAGGGAAATGGAAACACATAGGGAACACATAACTCAAATTGAACGAAACTTAGAATCTTTGTTTGCACTTGTATTGATACTCAAAGAAAGAGTTTCTCTATTACATTTGGCAAGAAGCATCCTTGAATAGATATTAAATCTATGTATTTATACAAAATCTGTCACAACTAAAAACCGTTGGACTTCTTACAAAAAATAGAATATATCTAAATAAAACAACAACATGTAAATATTGATGAGCTTTGTTGGTGCTTTCCTCTGTCTCTTCATCTGTTGTAGAAGTGATCACTTTACTTTAGTATTTGAGTTGGATACAAATGTCCTTTGGGTTTAACACAATCATTAGCTTACTATCTTGGCCATTTGATCTTGTTGCCATCTGTCCCTTCGGGTGTATTCAGTGGGGTAAGGAATTGCAATCGAAGACATAGGGGGGAATATTGGATGAATGGCTCGACATTGGCTCATTGAGGGGTGGATAACGATTATAGGGAATTAAAACATTTCCTGAAAAGAATGATGAGGGAACGAATGTCTAATGATGAGGGATGAGTGGAAGCTGGAATATGGGTTGTGAGGATAGACAAGGTAAGTGGTTGTTGGAGGGTGAAAGGTAGAATGGGTGAAGGGGCGGATGTTGTGCATGTTTTCTCATTTATTTCCATCCATACTTTCTTTTCCCATTTCAATGCATTGGGTTCATCTATCCATCAATGCTATCATGAACCTTGAAGTCTCAATCCTTTGATTTACCTCGAAGGCAAACAATTTATTCTGTATTTGGGGCAACTTTCCCTAGATTTTGTTCGCCTCCTAAACTGTGGCCTGAAACTGCAAACTTGGATTAACCAACCATTCATTGATTTTGAAAAGATCAATCTGGAAAATATCTTGGATGGCTTCCTTAGTAACTTCTTTGTTCTTTCTGGAGCTTTGTCGATTCATTTCTATCTCAATTTTCCCCAGGGCCTCTAAGATATTATTTCCCTCAAACCCAATCATCTTTTTGTTTAATGATGACAATGCCTCTAAACAAGCTCCTTTCACCTCTCTGGCGAGTTTCTTGCCTTCTTCCATATTTGTTTCCCAAGCTTTTAGGGCCATTTCACCTCTTACATGTTTAGCATGAGAGAGAAGAGGAAGATCAAGGGCATCAACTCTCTGCATCCATATAAGAACTTCTTGAAACTTGGATCCGACTGAGCAAACCACTTTTTCCTTGACATAGATATCTTTTAGGGAAAGGTCTACTGCCTGATAGCATTACTGGATGACATCTACTTTTAGATATATTTCTTGCTAGGAAACTTCCAGCCTCTCATTGATTTCCGATGCTTGAGTTTTGAAGGCCGAAATGTCTATCGTTAGGTCCTCTGTTAGGGTCAATTTGGCATGCAACTACTTTATCAATTCGTCACACTGAGTGACCAGATCTTGGATGCTCTGTGAACTTTGGTAGAGTAGCTCAAGGTCATCATGTAGATGTTTAATTTGTTGTCGATCACTAGCCCTGATTTTCTCAAAAACCCGGTTAATCTTGCTTCTGGCAGTCTGCTTTGAAGTATATATCTAATTTTGCAAGTGTTCTACCAAGAGAAATTTTTGTTGCAGTTGATCGGTCAAATTGTCCACTGACCATTGATTGGCAGTGGCAAAAGCACCTAACGAACCTACAACTTCTTTTGCAAACTTTGGACCATCATGGTCATTCCCATCATACACCAATCTTTGCCTTTTAGTGATAACACCATCCTTGTGGTGAGATTCCCTCTTCACGATGGCTTTTTGTTTCTTACTAAAGAAGAAATCTGAAGGAGGCATCTCCTCGAGCAAGATAGGAGTGAGATCACCCATGAAAGTGAGTTCCGAATTTGGATTCCCGAAGCTGGTATGTAGAGGGGTTAATGATGTAATGGGAGAGGATATTTCTGTGGAATGTTGTTGTCCTGTTGTATTCGGGGTGCCAACAGAAGTTGTTGGTGTTGAATGAGAGAAAATTTGTCTCGGATTCATGAAGGCTTCGAACCATGCTATCACCTGTGGATCATTCAGTCCTAATAGTGACGCTCTTATCTCCTGAAATAATACCTCTGGGATTTTTTGGACCTCTTCAAATTTTTGTTTAGTGGAGGATCTAGGTTCAGATCCTGTATGCCTAGCTTCCTCTGAAAGAGGCATGGCTATTGACCCTCCCTGCAGTATCTTTGGTAAACTATTCTGCATGTGTTTCTGAAAGCTGAGGAAACAAGCTTATTGATCTGGGGGTAGGGTTTGGAATCTGCTTTGGACCTCCTCATAAGATTTGACTCCTCTGAACATTTCGTCATAAGGGGAATTCTCATGCATGTACCACTTCATGTTAAACTGAGCTAGATGGTTTTCCACTATCTTATGTGTATCATGTCTCTTGAACTCGATGTCAGCCAATTTGACATCCTCCAGGGTTGCAGCCTCAACTTTAGAGTGACCAAAATCGAATAATGTAAACATGCCAACTTGGATGGGGAAAGTCGGCCAAACCTTTTTCTAAGATGCTTTCAACTCCTTGATGATACCTCCTGTCACTATCTGGTATGTCACTTCTTTGCACACTAGTCAGTCAGGTAAAAATTATGGGAGAGCATGAGGAGGAACCGAGAAGACAAAAACTCTGATGTAGGAAAAATTCTCCTCAATGAACCAATCTGCGATCTTGCCTAGATTTCCCATAATTCTCTTTGAAATCTGGGGAGGTGGGTGACTATAAATGGCTATGTGAACATGCACTATGACATTGTGAGAAAAGGAAAAGGGGTCATGAAACAGATGGCATCCATAACATATGCCAACATGTAAAAAGGGGAAGGCTACCCTTTTGATTTCACTGTCCTATAATCAACGATTTCCTTGGTCAAATTATCCGACATCATTTTGGCCCAATTGAAAGTGTAACCCTCGGCTACCTCGTTCATAATGGCTACCCACTCCACTAATAAATGTGTAGGGCTCTTCTTTCCAAACAGGCGACAGAGCATCATGGCTAGATACAACATATGAGCATCTAACAATGTTGCGGCGTACGTACCATGAGTGTTTGTTTTGAATTTCTCTGGATGTCCCCACCATGACTTGATTATATCATGACCACTCATGGTGTATTGGATGCATTCTTTTCTCTCGAACTCTAGAAGGAATGCAGTATTGTAAGTGTATTTAGGAGTAGGGGAGAGTTTGTACCTTACTTGTAGGTGTTCTGTTCGGAAAAAGCCGACGACAACCTGTTAATGGTTGATGATGCTCTTGGTCTGGATGTTAACGTGTTCCAAGGACCACCTTATCGTATCCTTGTAAGGCAAGATTATTTTTTGTGTTGCTATCTTGTGCAACTTTGAATGCGCTATATGTCTAAGCTTAGCTACATAAGAGTCGTCATGTTCTTCGGCAGACTCTTCTGGACAGTTTATGTTTCTCATTCTAGGATCTCAAAAACTTGTGTCCAAGTTTTAACGGTGTATGTGACTCGAGGAGTATTGTCTGATAGAACGTCTACATTTGGGTTTGAATCCTCACCCGCTGCATCAAGATTTTTTGCGAATTTTCACGGCGCCATAATCCTTAAGGAAACAGAGTGAGTTTACCTATTACAAGAGAAGTCTGTGAGTTCTTCACTAGATAAAACTGCCAATTGCAAATGGTGAAAATGATTTTGAAATTGAAGAGCTTTTATTCAAACAAAAGTTTATTGATCTTTGTATAGCCTCACTAACAAAGAATTTATTAACCTTAATGGAATTCATACCTGGCGATTCACGATCCTTATTTGAAATCATTATCCTTAATTGATCATAAATGCTATCAATATTTCGACGATTTGCGTTCGGGAGTTTTGGATGTGATAGGGTAGAAACTTCCCAAACTCTGAATCCGCGGAGGAGTTAATCTCTAAATAATCACTTTTAAACCTTAATTAATCGTGTTTAAAACTTTGTACTAACTTCAAAAGTTTTGGAAGTTTAGACTTCGAGGGTTTAGAATATAGCACCAGAGAAATGTCCCAAAATCCGAAACTACGAAGTAATTAAGTAATGAATAATTTCCTCTTAAGTCTTAATTAATCGTGTTTAACTTTAAGTATTTTGGAAGTTCGGACTTCGTAGGTTTTGAATACAACACAAAGGAAACTTTCTGAAATCCGAAACTGCGAAGTAACTAATTAATTCTATATCGCGATTAACTTCCGTTATTAAATGTTTTATTAACTCCTTTTTACTCTTTGTTAAACTCCCGAAGGGCCATCTCAGAGATGATGTCATTCTGGATGACGTGTCAAGAAAAGAGATGTACCACATGTCACTCGAAAACGTGTGAATCGTTCAACGGAAACGTTGAAAATAAGTGCCATGTGTCAGCCTATGAAAGATTTAAAAGACACGTGTGTTATGACACATGTTCGTGAACTATTTAGGATTTATTGCGTGTTGTTATCTTCGAGTTTCGGAGCTTCGGGGTTTTTACTGTTTAGATTTGTTGGAATATCTGAAACGCATAGCTACAAAGTGATTATTAGAGACTTACTCTTTAAAACTCAAGCGACTCCAGAACTTCAGAGACCATTGGGATCGTTCGATTAAATTAAGGAAGCTTATCAATGGTAGATATTGTAAGCGCTTTATTGCTAAATAACAACCAATGAATTTGATTTAAAATTAAAAGGCAACTTTCTAAGTTTTTTGCTCTTTTTGGGTAAAACTTTATTCCTGAGAGGAAAGGATCAAAAGTTTAAAATTGTGTGTGTTCCAACATAGGCTCCATCTGGGGATTGTGGCTACCTATGAGGCACGAAATAACAGTAGACCACGTGCCTTTATTTGGTAAATGGAGTCATTATTGCTTTTTGAAAAACTTTTTCTAGTTTTATTTAAGAATTAATCATTTATAGAAGGACAAACTTAACCAAATCTCGAAAACCTTCGAAACATACTTAATGATTGAGTTTATGTTAGGTTGTTTAAAATTTCCTTCTCTTAAAACTGTTTTCAGAATTGTTTAAGATAATAAAAATAGATTTAACTGAAATATCAGACTTCGACCAACGTTGTTTGCATCAAGGTTAAGCAGATGTAACAATTTATTTAGGGAAGTCCTAGTTGGTTCAGGATGTAAATATCACCAGAAGAAGAGCTAGATGACATAGTATGTTATGTGTATACGTATGACAGCCTTACAGATATCATATATATTGCTTCACTGCTAGTGAGCTTGTTCAGTACCTCGGTGACGTTATCTACTTCTCCCATTGAATTTCCTTTCACCACTTCAATTAGCACCTTTGCACTTTGCTGAGATGAGAGCAATCATTATATCAATTTCCTTTCATCGTCTCTTTTAGACAAGATGGGGGCAATCAAATTATGAATTTCCTTTCACCATTTGTCTTATATTTTAAGATTTTGAAGTGGGGTCAATCAATCTGTATGTATCATACAAGGGATGATATCTGTTTAAATTGTTTGGAAAGAAGGTCTGTCAATAATTTTAATAATACTCTGATACTAACTTTCTTCCAATTTTCCATACACCTTCGCTTATAGGATAAATTTCTTATGGTGATTTTAATATTTCCAAGGATCAACCTTGAGCAAATTATTCAGTTTAAAATCCAATAGAAGAGCTAAAATTATGAGAATTAGCCTAAACATACCTTCTCAATTAAAATCAAAGGAACATAAAGATTTTCGCCTAATCTTGCTTTGAAAATGTGTTTTTTGAGTTTTCAAAGTTGAGGTAAGTTTCTTTCTTTCTATGAAGACTAACACAAGATAAAGAAAATTTGGAGTGTATAAGAAGTTGGGGATATGCAAAAAATAACCAAATCGAGGATCCAGAGGACCTAACACAAAAAACCCAATGCCACACAAGTTTATGTATTTAGTTCAGACTTTCTTCGAGCTTATTTTATTTTCATTTTCATTTTATTTTATTTTTACTTCAGAGATGGCTTTAGAATTTGTCAATATGACACTTTAAGTTGCAATTTTATACCCCTCTGATTTTTTTTGGTCAGGTGATAATATTTTCTTGAGTGAAACTTCTTTCAAAAGAATTTTTTCAAAACTTTATTTGAACTAGGAGAGTAGGAATTCATACCCTTTTTTCCTTTGAACTTTTAGCATGGCAAATTTTATTTTATCACCTGTTTTTAGTGAAATCGAATGTCGATTTTTTATTCAACTTCATCTCCTATTCAACAAGATATATTTTGCGAAAGGAATAACATGCGAAATGTCAGAAACTCCTGTAGAACAAAGATGACAGTTGTTTTTATTTTTCATTTTAATGATATCAAGCAATCATAAATTTATTGAAAATATTTACAACAAATGATCAAATGACAGATGATTTACAAAAAGGAAAGAAAAACTGAAAGTTTAAATAGCTAATATCAATCCAATTTGATATATACAATGGAAATATGAAATGTGACTATTACATGAAGTGTTTTAAGTAACGCATGTTGATAGGAGCATCAAGAACTTATCCATTGAGATTTTCCAGTGAGACAGAATTTTTTCCCTCAACAGCTGGGATTTTGAATGGTCTGAACCAGAGATGATCGAATTTGCTATGTTTACCTACATCTTGTTTTCTAGCCTCCCATTTTAAAACTAGATCGCTTGGAAGAAACTCCATGTCTTTAGTTTTTTTTATCAAAAGGGCCTTCATATTGTCCTGGTACTTCTGAAGTTTATCATCCACTTCCACTCTGTTTTGCTGAAATTCGATGATTTCATTCATCCTTCTCGTAACGTCATTTGGTTCTTCATTTGCATCCTACCATATTTTCATGACAAGGTGAGAAAGATTGTTAGGAAGGACAACGTCAATACCATAAACAAATTGAAAAGGAAACATACCTATCGATTTCTTGGTGCTAATTCGTTTCGCCCATAGGGAATACTTTAGGTGGATATGCCAAGCTTTTTTATTTTTTGTCAAAACTATTTTTATAATAGTCATTAAGCTCTTGTTAGATGATTCGACCAACATATTTCCCTGAGGGTAATAAGTTGTAGAATGACCTAAAACAATATTGTATTTCTGACAGAAATTTATCATTGCCATAGAATTAAAATCTTGAGCGTTGTCAGCGATTATTTTTCGAGGACAACCAAATATTGATAGGATGTTTTCTTCCAGGAAGTTTATTACTACTGAATCTATAACATTCTGGGTTGGAATGGCTTCAACCCATTTCGTAAAGTAATCGGTAGCGGTTAGAATCCATCGATGTTGAGCATTGAATTGCGAATGGATTTCTCCGATGAAGTATAGGCCCCATTGTTGGAAAGGAGCTTCATCTTTTACTGGGATTAGAGGTAAGGCAAGGAGCTTCTGCTTACCAGCGAACAGTTGGCATGAACTGTAGGCTCTGACCCTTGCATTCACATCAACAAATAACTTTGGCCAATAATATCCATCCCTTAAAATCTTGTAAGTTGTCGCTTTCTAGGCATGATGCCCCCCACATACTCCTTCTTGGAATTTATCAATGACTCCCTTTGTTTCAGATTCTGTCAGGCAGCATAATAAGAAACCCAGAGGATCTTTCCAATATAGTTTGCCATCAACAATGCAATACTTAATCACGTGTAGTTTTAAGGAGTCATGTCATTTGGGCATTGAAGAGTAAGGAGGTATGAAACAATATCAAGATACCAGGCTGAGGAAGAAAACTTATCTTCAATCTGAAATATAGGTGATTGATCGTCAATTTCTTCTATATCCAGGAAATAATCATGTGATTCGAAGTTATTTATTCGGAGCGCTCTGAAATTTGATTCAACTAATAGCCTAGTCATACCTTGACCTTTCACTAACTTGGTCAGTTTTACTTCTAGGTCAAACTCTTGGATTTTGGCCAACTATCTACCTCTCCTTCCATCACTATCGGGTTTGACCAAAATGTCTTTAATTGCATTTGTTGGCACATAAGCAATTATTTTGGAGTGCAAAACATATGTTCTAAAAGCCTTGAGAGATTTCACCATTGCATAAGCTTGTTTTTCAAGTATATCATATATTAATTCTGCATCCCTGAGACTTTTTTTGAAAAATACTATCAGTTGTTCGAATCCTTCTTCATTCTTTTGCAAGAGCATTGTTGCAACAATATGTTCAGAAGCAAAAGAGAATATTAAGAATTCCTTTGTATAGTCCGGACTTGCTAGCACTGGTGCTTCCCCTATATATTTCTTGACACGCTCGAAAGACGCTTTGGCTTCCGCAGTCCATTTCACTTTGTTGTCTTTTTTCAACATATTTGTAATCATTTTGATTATTTCAGCAAAGTTACGAATAAATCTTCTCAAAAAATTGATCTTTCCTAAAAAATATTGAATTTCTTTCCTATTTCTAGGAATATTTATCAGGTCAATAGCCTCAACTCTTAGGATCAACCTTGATTCCATCTTTTGAAACTATATGGCCCTAAAGCTTGCCTTCTTGCATAGCAAAGTGTGACTTTTTGGGGTTAAGAGACAAACATAATTTCCTGCATTTCTCAAAAGTTTGTTTGAAGTGAACAGGATGCTCTACATCATAATTGGAAAAAAATGTTAGATCATCTAGATAAATAACAACAAATTTGCCTCTCCCACCAATGAAGGCGATATCCATCACTCTTTGGAAAGTGGCTCCTGCGTTCATCAAATCAAAAGGCATTTTATCGTACATAAGGTTCCCCATGGAGTGGTAAACACAGTGTTTTCTCTATCATCTTCATGCACAAAGGAATCTCGTGTTCAATAACAAAGGTATCGTAAGTTTTTAGATTATCATAAGACCATGCAAAAACATCTTTATACTGCCTAAGTAACTCAACGTACTTAATCTTTATTTGGGTCGGAAGGTATTTCAATATCTTGACCATTTTGGGATCCTCATTAGTTCCTACATTACAGTCTTCAACTTCTTCAGGCTGAGGTCGTAAGGCAGACTTTAAAGGTATGTGATCCTAGTCAAACAACCTTTTTAAGGGGATCAAGCCTCTGGGAATATGATTGTTCTTAAGCAAGAGCATGCGATGGTTTGCAATCTTATGCTGGAATTTTTATGGGTTCTCCCCTTCCTGCATGATCCAAGTAGGATCATTCTGGTTTTTTTTATCTATGTGAGTTTCAGAAAACTTGTCAACCATTTCCAGGAACTGTTTGATTTGTTCATTGTCTTCAAACACTTTCCAGTGCTGAACATTTTTCAGGATCGAAGGTCTATGTCTTATCTCAATGTGATACTCCAGTTTCAGAACAGTGGGTGGTATAGGTCGCAGCAATTTTGGTCAAAGAGTCAGCTTGTGGATTTTGCATTCTGGGGATAGAGTGAATATTAAAGGACGAGAAGAAATTATCTATCAGATCCCAGGCGCAATTTCTGTATGATCACAACCTTGGATGCTTAGCTTGATACTGTTGATTTATTTGTTTTACAATGAGTTCTGCATCACCATAAACTACCAGATGTTCAATTTTTAATCCTAAGACTAAAGCTTCATACTCACATACATTATTCATATAATCGACCTCCCATTATAATATATATGAGAAAGGGATAACATACTCATCTCCTGGTGCCACAAATAACACTCCAGCTCTTGCTCCTTTGCAGGAGGAAGCACCATCGAAAAACATTTTCCACATTCCTTCCCTAACATTTTTTTTTTTTTCTTCTGTACATTCTTCAAAATCATCGTCTATAGATAATATACAATTTCCTAAGTCTTGATCAAGAACATAGACTGGGTATTTATTGGGGCTTTGAGGGTCACTTACAGTGTATGTCGGTCTAGTTTCTCTGTACAGTTGAGTGAATTGTCCACCAAAAATCAGAATAGTAGCGTAAGTCATGTCTTGTTGAACCAATCCTCCTAACTTGGCACCCCAAGATCTGGATAGAAGCATACCATATTTGGCAGGAACGTCAGCAACAACCACATCTGTAAGGATACTTTTCACAGGGATCTGTGCAAGGTTCACCACTAAATCCTTAATCATGCCTAGACTCTTAACCTTTCTAAAGTCAAATGACTACAAATCTTGATAAGGTCTGGTAATCTCAAGGCCTAATTTTTCCATGATAATCTTAGGCATTAAATTATGAGAGGCCCCTAAGTCTAGCATGCAATTATGAAGTAAGTGATCATGCACAGTAAGAGTAATATAGAATGGGGCAACAAAATCCTTATTGTTTTCAATGTGTGGATCGAACATGATTGTAGGTTTTTCGTCTTGCAAATTGATAACATCAACTTGGCATTCAACATCAGAAAAATTTATTGCTTTAGCAATTTGCTTTTTATAGATCGGATTTTTAGCAAGTTCAACTAAAGGCATCGAGATTTTAATTTTATGTAGTTCATTCTCTAAATTGAACGTCCCAATTGTTTTCTCAATTTCTCTGATTGGAACTTTTTCTTGTGTGTTTTCTGGCTTTTTAATCTGTGTCGCTTTTGTTTCGATTTGCTTTGTTTGAGCAACTTGTGCTTCAATTGATGGTTTTGTGACCACTTCTTCATTTGTTTTATTTCGTGATAAAATATTTTTTGGTGGGATATTTGTAGAACTTTTTTCTTTTGGCCTTAGGTCATATTTATGTTGAAGTTCGACCATTATTGAGTCAGCGAGACCTTTATACGTAGAGTCCCCCAGATTGTTGATGTTTTCATCATTATTAAACAGGGATTTCAGGTCAAAGGATTTTTCAAATTCCTGCTTGGCTAAGTGTGGCTCAAGATCATCATCACTGAGGTTGTTAAGATCTTCCTCTAACTCCTCATAATCTTACATTTCATCTCTCTGCATGAAATTCTCAGTTTTAAACGGGGCTTGGATCTTTTGATCTTCATTTTTCACTTGTCTTTGTTCTAAATGAGGATTGGGTTTCTCCTGAATTGATTCCTAACGTAAGGATCGGGCTTGGCTTGATCTTATTCCATACTGGAAATTTTGTTTGATAAATCTTTAATAATTTTGGCCATTTCATCCATTTTTTCCTCTGCGGACTTTCCAGATCCAAAGGGTCATGTTTGTTCCTTGAAATGCCTAGGTTCTCTGGCTCTCATCTCAACCTTAGTTTTTGACTTCCCATATGCCATCATATTGGACTCAATTTCAATGGCATCATCTTGCATTCCCGATAAGGTAGTAGATCTCCTTTCTTTCAACAGCAGAGCAAAATCGAGATCAAAAGCCCCTGCAAAAGTGACTTTTGCAGCCAATTGAGAGGGTTTGACTTCGACTGGGATTTTGTGATAAAGATTATTGAATCTCTGCATAAATTCTAGGATTTATTCAGAAGTCTTATTTCTCAGGGCTCTGAATTTAGTTAGGTAATCAAGATGATCCTTTTTCTCTCCCCACTATCTAAGGAAGGCATTTTCTAGATAGTCATATGATCGTATAGACACTATTGGGAGTCCTATAAACCAAGTTCTTACCTATCCCTCAAAGGTCTGTACTAAAAGTCTTGAGTAGATGTCCTCATGCTCAGTGGAAAGGATATCGACAAACTCATCGAAAAGGGTTATATGTTCAGTTGTTGTTAGATCCCCTTCTGCCATGAATTTGGGGAGGTTCTTCATGTAATTCTCGGGTAAATCATGCAGGAAAACAGGGAGGACTAAGCGAGCATACCTAGCAGCTACCTTGGCGAAGATCCTAGGGGGTTGATATTGTCCACCAACCCCTGCACCTCCAACATTGACCATCAAAAGTCTTGGAGATGAAATACGGGGACTAAAAAGGAGATTTTCAAAAACTTTGAAAGACTGAGCTACCGACCCTTCGACTACTTTGGGGTGTTGCGAATGAAGTTCGAGAGAAAGATCATGAGGAGATAGAAGATCCAGATGAGGGGGAAAAGGAAAACTTGAGCTATGTTCCTTAGGTTTACCGAATGTATAGATAGGAGAGACAATAGGCGATGAATTCAGGTAGAGAAAATAATCTTTAGGATTTCGGGAAACATAAAATTTTATTTCGGGAAAGGTTTCCTATGGAGCTTCAAGTTTAACTTCAAGTTTACTTGTTGATGCCTCTACATAATGAACTTGTTTAAAACTTTTTTTAGGGGTTAGTTATTCAACGAGAACCTTAACATTAATTTGCGTAGCTCTAGGTTGATAGACCTTACCTGTTGATGCATCAGTTTGTCTGAGATATCCTTTTGGTTTCAACAATATTTTGGGATCTTGAACTGGTGTAGTCTGCTTTTCATCTGGGTTTTTCCTGGTATTCTTGCGACCGAATGCCATTTTTGTCTACGGTGGAGTCGCAAGGTGAAAGATAAAGTAAGCCTTACTCACGTATTCAATCTTTGTTCACCATCAAAGACCAAATTTTACCTTGTCATTTTCCCAGGCAAAATGATTTCGTTTCTTCATCCCCGACAATGGCGCCAGGAAAGATGTTGTTCCTGAGATTGATTCTAAGGCTCAAAGAATAATGTTAGGCATCAAAGCTTTTGAATGAAATGTTTTAATGAGTGCTTTTTCTACCTTCAGTTTTATGAGAAACGATCTTGAAATAAAATTAATAAGAGGACAGTACAAAGGTTGTATCTTGTTATCTGAGTCACAATTATAATATCAAACGTTGTAGAAAGAGTTACACAATTGCTAAACAAAGTTAGGTATCAATTATAGATCAGTCTCACCTTTTTTGCAGTAGAAGAAAAGTAGAAGGTGCACCCTTGAACAAGATATAAAATGCAATAATTCACACAGATCACAGTTCTTGTTTTGACCACAGTTCTTGTTTTACTCACAGTTATAACAGAGGAAAGGTTGTTTACTGAATGAACTCCTGGTATAATATAATCACAGTAGATGTAATACTAAATTGCAATCAATCACTCTTCAAGAATTACAGAAAGAAATTCAGGGAAATGGAAACACATAGGGAACACATAACTCATTGAACAAAACTTAGAATCTCTATCTGTACTTATATTAATACTTAAAGAAAGAGTTTATCTATTACATTCGGCAAGAAACAACCTTGAACAGATCTTAAATATATGTATTTATACAAAATCTGTCATAACTAAAAACCGTTGGACTTCTTACTAAAAATAGAATATATCTGAATAAAACAACATGTAAATACTGATGAGCTTTGTTGGCGCTTTTCTCTGTCTCTTCATCTACTAGTAGAATCACTTGCTTTCCTTTAGTCTTTGAGCTGGATACACATGTCCTTTGGGGTTACCACAATCATTGGCTTTTTGTCTTGGCCATTTGATCTTGTTTCCATCTGTCCCTTTAGGTGTATTCAGTGGGGTAAGGAATTGCAATCGAAGACATAGGGGGGAATATTGGATGAATGGATTGACGTTGGCTCATTGAGGGGTGGAAAACGGTTATAGGGAATAGTAGCAGTTCATGAAAACGATGATGAGGGAACAAGTGTCCGTTGATGAGGAGGGATGAGTGGAAGATGGAATATGGGTTGTGAGGATAGACGAGGTAAGTGGTTGTTGGAGGGTGAAAGGTAGAATGGGTGAAGGGGCGAACATTGTGCATGTTTTCTCATTTGTTTCCAACCATTCTTGCTTTTCCCAGTTCAATGCATTGGGTTCATCTATTCATCAATGTTATCACGAACCTTGAAGGCACAATACTTTCATTTACCTCGAAGACAAATAATTTATTTTGTATTTGGGGCAGCTTTCCCTGGATTTTGTTCGCCTCCTGAACTGTGGCCTGAAACTGCAAACTTGGATTAACCAACCATTCATTGATTTTGAGAATATCAATCTGGCTCATCTCTTGGATGGCTGCCTGAGTAGCTTCTTTGTTCTTTCTGGAGCTTTGTTGATTCATTTCTATTTCAATTTTCCCCAGGGCCGCTAAGATATTATTTCCCTCAAATCCAATCAACTTTTCGTCTAATGATGACAATGCCTCTAAACAAGCCCCTTTCACCTCTCTGGCCAGTTTCTTGTCTTCTTCTAGACTTTTTTCCTAGGCTTTCAGGGCCATTGATCCAGATGGATATCGGTGGCCACCCACCTTCTCCAACTGGCTCAAAACAGTTTTCTGACATTTTTGGCAATTTACTATTTTTAGCAGTTTTTCGGGTCCTGAACTTCTGGAGCCGTTTTGAGGCCCTAAACGATGTTT
>ML807143.1:27751-46524 GCA_009831015.1 Picea engelmannii
GAGTCTTCAAAAACTTTCAATTCATTGACATATAAGTCTATGGCCTTCTTTAGTCCCTGGACTAGAGCTTCATATTCAGCAGTGTTGTTAGTGCATTCAAATTCTAATATGCAGGATAAGAAGTTTTGTTTCCCTTTTGGGTCAATTATGATACACCCTACTCCTGACCCCTCTTGCGATTTAGAACCATCAAAGTAGAGCATCCAAACTTGTGAGGAAACATAAGTAAGTTCATGCCTAACTATTTTCTCACTTTCATCTTCCTTGCTTGCTACCCCCGATGGATAATTCTGACAGAATATGTTTTCTTCTGCGGCTATCAGTAGGTTCACTTGAAAGGTCATTTCGGAGTTTTGATCGAGAGGTATGTTAGACAAGAGAGGGGAGAAATTGTCAAAATCAGAATCGCAAGAGTAGGTTCCTGACACAGGGAAATCTGTCGATGAGGGTTCATTGGGAGTCTCTAAATCAGTAATAGTATGTTTGAGATATCTTTCTCTATCAATCCTAATCATGTTTTTATGTCCTTTTAATGGAAACCAGAGGTGATCCCAGTCATTACTAAAGTATCCATTTAATTTCTCAGACCAATCTTGGCTAAGTAACAATCCATATGCTTCTGGGATGTCTATTATGATTATGTCGATTAATTGAACAAATTTTGGGTATGTAGCCATTCTTATCATGACATATTTAAGTTTCTCAATAACCTTCACCTGAGTCTCATCTAGTTTTATAACGTGTTTATCACTTTTGAGTGGGGTTGCATTCAATTTCTTGCAGACTAACAATAACATGACATTGGAAGATGCCCCTAAATCGACTAGGCAATTATGTAGGTTTTTGTTAAAGAATTCAAATGTTAAAAGGAAAGGAGGAACAAAAGGCTTTCCCTCTTTGTCTAAAGAGAAAGTGTTCACACTCGGTTTATTTTCTAAATATATGGGGGATGGGACCTCTCTTAGGTAAGTACTTGTCATAGGGGCTTCTATTGATTCTAAGGCCTGTAAAAGGAAATCCTTTTGTTGAGGGATCCTACACATGTCCATGATAGACACAATAGCCTTCATCTTCTTCAAGTCTTCTACCACATTATAGTCCAGCTTAGGAGCTCCTTGTGTGTGGATGTTTGTGGGATTCTTTTGAGAAGGAAATAAGGCTTTTGGGTGATCGACCGCTTGATTCCCTCTAGGTAACTAAGTAGTGGTGGGATTAGTTTGAACTGGTTGAGTTCTACCTCACATATGTACAACTAGGACTTCAGAGGGAGGTTCTTTCACTTTAGTGGCGTCGTCGAAAGGGATTAGGAGGTTGGAATCCCATAACAACATGGTTGTCTCTTCTGGTGGCTCTTTACTTTCCTAGTCGATGGCATTTATTATCAAGCCATTGGGTTGTTCGGTTAGGGAGAATTCATATAGGAATAAATTATCCATTAAATTCATAGAATGCACCCATTGAGGGCAGTCCATTTATGAATGATTCTCTTGGTGGTATGTGCAGAAAGAGTCAGACGCTACAATCCCTAAGTCAATGTTTAGGTTAGCTGGGGGAGTTTCTATAGCTTTGAAAGATGGATTTATTTTAAAGAATGGATTATAATGTATTTTATTTTGGTTTTCCTCCCGAACACTCCTTTTCATATCTACGATCTCGTTGGAGATTTTTTTTATCATCCATTGTAGGTTTTCTAGATCTCCCTTCCTTATCAGGACCGGTTTTTGTTTGTTTTACCAGGGTCTTGTTAACAAAAGTCTTGTCTTAGGTAGAGGTTGGGTTTATTTTTTTATCAATGATATCTTACCTTCTTTCCATCCTTTCATTTGGAATTCAATCATTTTAGATTCCTTGAAATTTTCGGCCAGGGTATGTTTGGCAACCCTTTTTACGAACATGGAGATAGAGGTTAGAAGAGCGTTAGCGTATACTTCAATTTGCAACTCCTGAGTAGGTTTAGCTTCGGGTTGAAATTTGTTCAGGATAATGGTAAACCTTTGGTTGAAATATTTAAACTTCTCTTTTGGACTCATAGTGGCAGCAGAAATTTCAACCATTAAATCTCTTGTGGTGGTTTCTTCTGCAAATTTATCTAAGAAATCCTTTTGAAACTTCGTCCAGCTAGTTATGGATCCAACCGGTAGGTTAAAATACCAAGTCGAGGATGAATTATCAAAGGTATAGGAAAAATACTACACACTACATCTTCATGTTGTACGTTCATCAATCTTATAGCTAATATGAACTTCTTGATATGGTCCTCAGGCAATCCGGAGGTTTCGGGATCAAATTTTGGGCGTAATTTTTCTAGATGTCGGGGTAGGTTATGCACCCGTCCTAGGATTTCTAAAGCATCTCTAGGCAACCATGGATGATTATATGAGGTTGATTTCCCCTTTCTTCATTGTTATCATTATTAACCTCCATGTCTTATGATTTAAAAGCTGAGCGATACGAGTTAGACCTTTCCTCGTCAGATTCAAAATCATCAAGTTCATAGTAGTTACTAGCTGGTGTTTCGTGTATCAGATTAAGGGGTTGTTCGATCTCAGTAAGGGAAAAATATATTAGGTCTTCTACTGTGTGAAACAAATCTTGGTCAGGGGTGTCGAAAACGAGTCTTCTTACTTGTTTTCTACGAGGAAGTAAAGGAGCTAAATGTAACACTCCAATTTGTCGAGCGTAAGATCTTGTGATTCTTATGAACTTGTTCAACTCCTCGTGGGGAAGAACATAAGGTATTTCAGGGAATAAGTGTTCTTCTTCCTCATGTTGAGGTTAGTTACTCATCTCGGGAGTACTCTCTGTATGTGGGTTGTCTTGATGATGAATAGTCATGCATATGGGTTGTTTTGAATCTAGAGGCTATGCAGAATATATTATCATAAATATTATTAGCCATTCATTCGTAAGGCCCTCCTTCTAGCGCCAATTCTGTTGAGGGGTTTGAGATCCTTTAACTCAACAGTAGGAAAAAAACTTGCTTAAGAGGCCCAATAAGACTCGTAAGCATTTGATGAGTGTAATGGTTCTCTAGATCTCTGATCCGACCGATTTATCGATGGGCTTTACTAGTGACTGACAGGTGTGTATTTCTATGATACTTTCTCCTTCAGGTTAAATGGTTCTCTTTTTATTCTTTTCTACTCTTAAATTATTATGGTAAGATAAAGATGTTGGTATAAACCATTAGCAGAGGGAAATTATTGTATACTGAAGAATATTGAGCTTATGATAACCTTTATACCTCAGCATGCATACAATGATAATCAGACCTATTCCAAGCTTATCAATAATTCTTTTAACTAGAAAACATTCAACATTGACTGAGATAACAATTATATAAAGGAAAGCACATATGTAATAAAGATGAGTGTAATAAAATTAGTTCTCTTATCTCTACTATCAATCACATATTAACACAACGATCTATTTTCATCATTTAGAACAAAAGAAATGTTATAGTATTGAAAGATTACTTAAAAATAAATACAACAACTCTTACTCAACACAGCAGTGTTGACGATTGAAATCAACAATGTAGTTTCGCCTGCAAAGTGTTGCTAAAGCCTATTATTATAAAAAACTAAATAATACTAGTAGGTGGGACCCCTTGAACTATTGAAGATCAGATCTGCTCATTTTTTATGTTGTGATGATGTGCAACATAGTTTACATGGTTGACGAAGTATTGTTGTTATTGGTATGAGTTGATCTTTGGAAATGTTGTTTCTTCATGTTATTGCATCCTATATATCATTGCTATCTGTTCTGATCACGCCTGCACAACAAACATGTTAGTAAAAATACATGAAGGGCAGTTTTGAGAAGGACACAATACTACAACAAATGCAAAAGTGAGGGATCCAATTCTGCAGTTGTATTATACTACATGCATAAAGGACTTAATAGTTATGGTTAAATTCTAGATATCAATATGATAGTATACGATTTAATTGAGTTATATTGGGAATATGAATATGGGTGGTGATTTTGACAAGGGGATGGAAGTTAATGGCCATGCGATTTTAATTGATTTATATAGTCTTTATGCATGGTGATTAGGCTATGGTACAGTTTGATCATGCTATTAGTGATAATTCCATACATGATTTTCTTGGATTGTATAGTTGACATACAATATGGGCCAGTTAGAAATTGGATATATGATGTAGATGGAGCAATTAGCAAGAAATTGATGTAGATTCCAACACGGATTTTAAATTAATGGTTTTAATGAAGGGCTTGTTGGCATGTAATGATGAGTTAATGTAATGTGGGTGGAGGCGACATGCCTTTACTCCTTCGATGTCTGCCACCTTAATCGGGCTATTGTTCATTCTTGTTGCTGTGTTTATGCTTCGAAAGTTTAGCAGGGTGGAACCGCTCGGCCAACTCCCGTTTTAAGGAATTCAATTAATAGGTATGTCCTTTTTTGGGCCATTCTTGACTTCGCTCTGGTTATGAAATGATTACTGGCTCAAGTGTATGGGTTTTGTTTTCCTAAGTGTTGCAACTGTGTGAAATTTGGTTTCTGGAAATGAAGGGTGAATGGTTCTTCCTGTAGCGTTTTTGAGTTCATTGAGGTTGTTGATTTCCTGGGTGACAGTTCTTTGTTATCACTGTTGTTTGGTTGAAGGGTTTTTGTTTAAGTCTTGGGTGGATAGATATCTTCACGCACTGTCACTAAATCCAGTCTTTGGTTTCTCGGGGTTAATGGTCGAAGATTTTCTACGTCATTATGTTGTGTTTCACTTCGGCATTGGTTGATTGCACCACCAGGGGTCATGAATTAAGGTTTCTGCTCTTCCTTGTCCCTGTCTTCACCTCTGTGTTGTGAATGTTTATCGAAGAACACGAGGGTTATACCCTGCATGCATTAACTAACCTTTTCTAGGACAGACTAGAGCCCTACCTTCCTGTTTTGGCCCCTTTCATGGAATTGTTTCCTGTCCATAAACGAATCATAGCCCTCTTTGTGTGTACACCTCTGGCCTCAAAGTTTCACTATTACGAGAAGTTGACTATGTTCCTCCTATGATGGCTACCGAGAAAACCCTTAACCCTCCAGTCTGGAGTTTCATAGGAATATTGTCGGGCCTGCCAAGTTGCTACGGGTTATTGGGGTCGATTACTTTGAATACGGACTCGCCACTGGCCATATGCCAGTCGTGTTGGTATGGCATTTAGTTACTTCCTCTGTGATAATAGCGATAAACCTTACATTGCCAATTTCACTTCTAAAGTTCACAGTCACCCTCATCATGTCAAATAAATTAGTATTATTAATGGAGAAGACTTCTATTCGATGCAAGGGTACACATCGTTTCCACGGCTTGTTTGATTGATTATTTTGTTTTACAACAGTGGCAAATTGTGGTTTGATATACAGTCACTGGTATTTTCACTTATGATGATTTGGATGATGGATGGCATTGGTTACGAGTTCTTTGTGTTTTCCACACATGTCGCGTTCTGTGTATGGTGTTTTGCAAAGTAAATTAATGAGCATGGTAACTATGGTTTTCTTTGGGGTTGAATGACTACTGAACTGGATGACTGTAGAAAGTATATCCACTGCATCCTTGTGTTTGTTGGTTGTATAAGCCTGAGTGTGCACAACTTGGTCAATCACGATGTGACTAAATCAAAGAAATATTATATTAAATCGATAGCTCAACATGATATGTTGAGTTATTATCGTGGCTGTGTGTTTGTTGTGATAAGTGGAAATGTTGCACCATAGACTTTGTTAGCTACGCACTGTGTGTAGTATGGATAGCTTGTTTTTTATACTCAGGGATACCCACAGAGTTTTAAGCGTGTTATTTATTGCAATTGACCATTGGTTAAGGAAGGCGTGTTGTTGATGACAGTCGTGTTGGATAGGTGGCCCAACTTTTAAGTCACATCGAATTGTTTTGTTTTTACAGTGGCAAAACTACATTTCCTGGGAAGATTACTCCTACATAGCTTGTGTCTAAATGGTGGTTGTTAGTTGTATGACTAATTTTCATTTCATGCATGGAAATTTGGTATTGATTATTTGGGTTATTATTTATAGATGATAACGAAATCATTGCATTCTGATGGGCTCTTTTGCAGTAATAGAAACTTCATTATAATTTTGAAAACATAACTTCTGAATATAGTTGTGGATTGAAGAAATGCATCGGCAGTGGTCGATTTTGATAGTTACAGATTGGAAATGGGTATTGTTTGT
Organism: Picea engelmannii; assembly: GCA_009831015.1. Taxonomy (NCBI): domain Eukaryota; kingdom Viridiplantae; phylum Streptophyta; class Pinopsida; order Pinales; family Pinaceae; genus Picea; species Picea engelmannii. Next base: position 33,972 of record ML807143.1, read on the forward strand.
AAATTGCTATAAAATGCAGAATGTGTGGATGAAGGGAACATAACCTCTTACAAATTGTGTGGAATACTTATTGTTTTGTAATGGCATTGTGTTGGATATTTGATTAATGAACAGTGAACTAGTTAAATGCACAAGAATTATTATTTGGTCAAATGATTATTGGTTGATGCATCTTCTTTCACAGAATGTTATGGATCACTTAATTAATTTCATGAATGGTAATTGTTCTTCTCCCCTTCCATTATTTCACTTTCCACTAATTACAAACCCCGTCACCTCTCATATTCATCTTTCACTCCCTGTTCTGAGATTGATTACAGTCAAGAGAATTTATGTGTTAAAGTGGATGAAAGTGGCAGTGTCTTGGGTGGATTGCAGTGAAGTTTTATTGGTTTTCTTTATAGTTCATTGTTGTTGTCATTGAGCAGTGACCATTTCTTCTCCCCTTTCATTATATCATATTTTCTCTAATTACAAACCCCTCATGTATCCCTGAACCCTTTTCACCCCCTGCTCGTTGATTAACAATAAAAAAATTGTATGGATTGGATTGCATGAGCCTGATACATTCTGAGCCAAATATAATTCATATTTTTAAGAGTTTTCATGCATGGTTATTTAAAAGAATACTTGTTAATCGATTACACATGAAGGATGAGTTTTTTCAGTCAGGGAAGCCATGGACGAGGAAACAGAATTAGAGGTAATTGGACCAATGCCCAAGAAGGCACATGTTCTCTATACATTTTGAAGTTGATTTAGAAGAGCTTGGCCAAATGTTTCATGCCAGATTATTTGATTGGATTGGGCAGGGAATAGTCCGACCTAGGCCTGAAAGGCCTCCTTTCCAAGCCCCCAATATCCCTGTACCTCCTCATGTCTCCTTACAACCTGAGGTCCCTGAAAATGATGGATGGCAGGAGATTGTCCACCCGATAGTCTCCCAACATCGTGGCTGGCCCAACTTGTCCTTGCCTACTCCTCCAACTTTAAACCCCATTGTCCAATATTCCCCTAACCATTCGCCCGTGCAATCCTCCCATGCTAGCAAGAGATTGAAGACTGAATCCCACCATGCACTTGATAAAGGAAAAGCCATTGTTGCCCCTTCCTCACTCTCCAATGACTCTGATAGATCCGTGTCTTCACAGATACATTTGAGGGACGATTGTTCCCACGTGATTAGTGAGATTAAGCCTAAAGGCTCTGCACAACCAAGGGAAAATTCAGGGAAATCAAGAGGTGACAGAAACAACCAAGGAAGGGTTTCATCACAGACTGGAAAATATGGCTTTTGAGTTTTATGTATATCTTGTTTTATGACAGTTGACTTCATGGATCTTGGACAACATGTTTTATTTTGGATATATGAGTATTATTTTTTTGAAATAATTTCAAATTTCATGAGATAAAATTGCCAAAAGTAAATATGTTGATGGGAGACACAAGGAGGTGTGTTTTAATTAACTAATGGTCATGTCATGATTGTTATGATTGTTATGAACTAAAGGGAGTCACAAGGGGTCCCACCTACTAGTTATTATTTATTTATGACCCTTATTATAATTATTACTTTTCCCCCTAACTAAAGTTAGTTGAGTTTTTTTAAGTAACTTAACTAATGAGTTGGTTTAACTTCTTCAACCAATTCTAACTTGTTAAAAGCAAGAGGAAAGGGAGGAACAGGAGGAGGATAGAAGCARAAGCATGCTAAGGTTTTCTCTTTGAGTTTATGTTGAGATAGTTCAATTTTCATCCATTCATATATTCATCACAACCTAATTCTCTTTTGTGATAGCAGGGTTTTATTGTAGACAACAATATTCAGGGTTGAATCAAATTATTCAGACACTTGTTTTTTAGAGGTGTTGATCTATCTTTGATAGTCTGTGTTGTCTGTTTGTGAATTAATTTTCATGACCGATAAAGGCTATTGTGCAGAGTTGACTGGGCAACAATCTGTGGCAAGTTGATCCATCTTTTAGAGTTCAGTTTTGGTTTTCTATCAGAGGTCCTTTTGTATGTTCCATCGGGGATGTCTAAGTTTGACTTTGGTCCAAGATTTTTGTATGAGATTTTGTAAATAAAATGACTCTTTGGTGAATTGGAATGAAATAAAGGATTTCTTTATGTCTCAAATGTCTTGATTGTCATCTTGGTGTCTTTACTTTTGTTCTTACATTTATTTTAGCAACTGTTATATTCAGAAAATTACATAAAAAGTAAATTTCCAGCAAGCTTTTTTGTTGATAAAAGACTAGCCTAAGCACTCGTAATTAATACTTGTGAGTTAGGATGTTATTTTTGTTGGCTATAAACATAGGTTGATATTCCCGTCTACTTTGCTTTAACCAAGTAAAGTCTGAAAATGTTTGAGTAAGATCATTTCATATCTTTTCCTCAACATTTATTTGGCAACCATACTGGGGAGATCTTCGATATATCTCCGGTTAATTTTTATACTCGATTTTCATCGATACATATTTATTTTATGTTATTGATTCTTTGACTACTTTTTTATTCATGACTGTTCCTATTGCAAGGCATCCCAATCTTGAGCTCGGTCTCGAAGACTAGACCAACATTGCTTTGAATCTGTTTCATACTATTTTAGACACTATTAGGACCCATGCTGAGCTTAACCATTCTTGGGTAGAAATTGAAAGAGATATTAGTGTTCAATAACAATTGGAAGATAGATGTAAACAACCCAGAAATCAGCAGTAAACTTTCACCTCTTCAGTTTTGGCCTTTCTTTCATGTCCTTAGATTCTCGTTCTTCTAGAAGAAGAAGAGGCTTGTCACCTTAAATCAATCCTATTGCTGAAATAGGAAGAAGAAACATAGTGTTATCTATCCAACAAAGTGCTCTAAGGAGGAATTTATCTGATTCATCCAACTCATCTTTCTTTCCCTCGCCTATCATCCACAAGATGGCATCTAGTGGTGGTTCTGGTGGGGCACTAGAAGTGCTTCATCTTCCCAATATTCATCGTCTTCAGTGATTGGTATCTTATATAGACACCATATCCCTGTCCAATCTACTACAAACCCCACCAAAGTCATTAAAAAGTATGGGCTTTTTCAGTTCGAAGAAGATGCCACAACCACACAGTGGCATGTGTCCTCTCCTCTTAACTTAGCACCTGCTACTCGCCCACTTCCAAATTTTAAAGAGAAATTGCCTAAGTTTTCAGAGAATAACACTGTCAGTACCGATGAACACCTAGTGGCATTTTTTAATGCTTTTCATAACATAGGGGCTAACGACAATGAAACTTGCGTGCTCTTGTTTGTCAATTCCTTGGAAGGAAAGGTTGTGGCCGAATTCTTTAACCTTCCTCCTAAGATCCTGTCTACTTTGGATGAGTTAATCTATTGGTTCCGATCCACTTATGGGAAATCCAAAAGTCATGCCGAGAATTTAAGGGAATACAATAATGCTACCTACAAGTAGAGTGAGACTATCAATTCTTTCAACTTGAGTTTCACCAAATTGTACAATCAAGTCCCTGAACTTATCCGCCCCTAGAACCAAGCCACGTTCATGCATTACTACAATGTATTTTCCTTCTCCCTACCACCATAGGATTGAGGAAAAATCCATTGACAATCTTGGTTCCTCTCTACATACATGTTCAGAGTATGAAGAACAACTTGAAAGAACTGGTCTTCCCCAGGGAGAATCAGTTAGACAGACAGACATGTCCGCTCTCTTGAAACTATTACAAGATATGAACAATCGTATGATAGCATTTGAGCGGAAGGATACTGTCTCCCCTCTCACCCATGGAGCTTCATCCTCTTCTGCACCCCCTTTTAAAAACCTATTTGAGAACAATTTTTAGCCTAAGGCTATCCTGCCTCAAAGTTGGTGTAACTTTTGTGAGGAACACCATGAAGAAACTACATGTGAGGTAAAGAAGAGTGCCAGAGATAAGATCTTTGGTAAGAGACCAAAAGCTACTATCGTTGTCCTATACTTTGTGGAGCCAATGGATGTCATGGTTATCAATACTAGAAACAAATCCTATGCTCCCAAGGGAAAATTTGATCCTCCCCACAGTTCTTCTAGTCCGAGATCGTCCTCAACCACTGCTGCACCCCGGGTTCCTAAAATTATTGAGAGTTAGGGAATCATTTCCCCTCCTCCCTCTTCCAAATACAATATCTTGAATCAATTGGCCAACATCAAAGAATATGCAACCCTCCTAGACATGGTTGTCGTCCATGAACAATAGATGCATCTGAAACAATTCATGGAAGGAAAAGATTTCATTGTAGCCAATCTTTATGAAGAGGTAAACGAAGAGGATTATTCTATAAATAAAGTAGGTGTACATAACTTTAGATACCCTATAAAAAAAAATCCTTTTTTTATTTCTATAAAGATCATAGATAATATTTCTCATTGTTGCCTCATTGATGGTGGTTCAGGCTCAAGTGTCATGTTGAATATTATTATGGAAGAGCTAGACTTGTCTTGTACAAACGAGAATGTTGGAAGCATGATCTCCTATAATAGTCTACAATAAACAACCATAGGTGAGATTAAAGATGTAACCTTGGTTTTATGCGCTCACCCTGAGATAAGGACAACCCTCAGCATTCAGGTGATTGATATTCCTGTGAGAAATTATTCAATTATCTTGGGGAGAGATTGGCAAGCCCTAATAGGTGGATACCTCTCACTCGACGAGACACATTTATCCGTTCCTCAGAATGGTAAGAATATCATAGTCATTAGAGAGGTAAGAATTTCACCCTACATAGAGAGTGTTCCGCAATCTAGCATAAACTATATCGAAGAAGACCTAGGAGTGTATTCCATCTTCGTTGAGGAATATAACATTTCTTTGGAAAAAATTGATTTAGATGATGATATATGGCATATGCACCTTGATGGTTCATGCTCTAGTGAAGGTAATGGGGCTGGAATTATCTTGGTTTCTCCTATAGGAAAAATTCATAATTTGTCATACAGGTTGGATTTTGCTTGTTCAAACAATGTCGTTGAATTCGAAGCTTTGTTGTTAGGCATTGAGAACGCTCTTAATCTTGGTTGTAGTCACCTTTCAGTTTTCGGAAATTCTGAGCTTGTTGTGAACCTGATACGTAAGACATGATCTCCTAGTGACAAGTTGATGGAACAATATTCCCAAACTTTTTGGGCACTTGTCTCAAACCTTCTTCTTTCAACATCACTCATGTTAAGGAGTTGAATTCAATAGCTAATCGGTTAGTTGTATTTGCAGCCTCACTTACTCAACAAATCTTACCTCGTTAGCTATTGTGCTTTCCAATCTCTGCATCATCCATACATTTCTGAAAAATGAAGAATTCTAGAAGGCCATCCCTAACGAGGAAAGAATTTGTGTTGTCATCCAAAATGAACCTATTAAGCCCCGAGAGATTATATCTATAGAAAAAAATGAGATTCCTGAGGGATTAACTCCTCTCAAGGGTTTGTTTTCATTGAGTATTATAGGCAACAAAGAAAAACAGAAAGAAGAGGAGTTACGAAAGAAGGTGGTTGAAACCATCTCCATGAACATTAGGACACCTGGATCTTCAACGAACATTAAAGTGAGTGTCTGGGGTTCTGGTAAAGAAGAGATCAGGTCTGTCAAGTTTCTTGGTGGATTTCAATTTTTTTTTGCTTGGTTTAATGTGGATCCTCGTGGTTTTGATCCAGGTCTTGTTCAACATACTATGAAACCAGCTAGGCAAAAATAGGGACTTGTTAACTCTGAACTGAAAGCAAAGTTTCGAAAGGAGATAAGAGGTTTCTTAAGGACTGGAATGTTTTTTTTAGTCCACCCTGAATGGGTTTCCAATTGGGAACTTGCTTCGAAGAACACTGATAATATTAGAACCTGTGTTAGTCTTCGAAATTTTAGACAAGCAAGTATGAGAAACCCTTTCCCTCCTCTCAGTATGGAAATGTTTCTGCAGCAGGTTGTAGAGTCACAGTGGGAGCCCTTACTTGACAATTTGTTTGGTTACAGTAAAATCAAAGTAGAAAGGGAAAATTTCCACAAAACCACTCTTATTAGTTGTGATACTTGTCTCACAACTGCCTGCCTTTTGGCTTATTTGATGCAAGTACCTCCCTTAAAAGGCCAATACACACGGATTTTAATGAATTGGTCAGTATCCATGTTTACCTTGATGATTTAATTGTATGCGTCAAGGGGCTGATAATTACACCAGAATTTCAGGTGTTGGGTCATTTCCAGATTACTGTTGTCTTGGACACTAACTATGAAATTTTGAGGGAATTACAGAGACAATGGTTTTTCTATAACACTAATAGTCCTCGCTTGAATTATTGTGAGGGGCTAGCGTGAAAGGTTTTTATATCGATTGGTTTTTCTGTATACTATTAGCTTAGCTATGCTTTCAATTTTTGTGCTTCTTTCTGCTTTACAGTATGTTAGCACTTTGTAAATTTTGTCTGGCTGAATAGACAAACGAAATACGTAATTGTTTCAACCAGCTTTAGAGTTGGGGCACAAGCCTGCTCAACTCAGAGAGGGCTCTCTCGTGTCACTTGATATTTCTTTAGGAAATGGTGGCTAGGTTTGGTTTGTTTTGGGGGGGGGTTTATAAAGTTGTTGTTAAGGAAGGGGAGGAACACACGGGGCTATGGAGTCAAAATTATGAAAGTGAACGAAAACAATGCATCTCCCAATAGAACTCTCCAGAGGATAAAGGCTAAACGAGGCGATGAATCTGAGTTATTCTTAAATTTAAATAGAGTGTAGGAAGATAAAGGGAAAAAATAACTGCATCAAAGCATTATCGAAATAAATTCTGAATTAGTTAAGAAGACAATCACAGAGTTTAAATTGCTTAAGCCAAGAGCATCAAGTGATGAATTCTGGGCCTTTAACTCTCCAATTTAAACAGAATAAAATGCAAATGAAAGATAGGTTATAGGAAATACATACGATGAAAGGAAACAAACGTCATATCATCACCCTTTAGAATCTTTTCATAGAGACTTCAAAATCTTATGCATTTATATTCAATTCAAATTCAAAAAATTTACAAAATAGAGTCGGATACAACCAAAAGGTGCTCTTTCACTTCTGCCAACATTAGTTAATTCAAGTCTCTTAGTACTTATACAATTTGATCAAAAAATGACTGAAACTGAAATGTTTCAGCTTCTATAACCGTTTCCACTGACAGTTTTGGTATACAAAACGATTTACAATAATTAGCAAAAAGAAGACGTTTCAAAATCATGAACAATTTCTCTAACTGCTCGATTTCCTCTGCGCCATCTGTCTTGATCTGAGCTTCTGACGGATCTCCAAAAATGGTGACACCTGGAGATCACCTATTGGTTCTGGGGATGTTGTACTATGTCTTACCCAACCACACGATTTCTTTCCATTGTGGATCTGAGGGGATTTCGTAATCCATCATTTCTTTAATCAAAATTTCCAAGTCAATGCATGTAGCATAGGACATGGTTGGCATGCTGACCTTCACTGTTTTAAACTTATTTAAAATTTCAAAATATGTAGCCAAATACTCTACCAGACTCGGGCCTTTCAAACTTTCTTCCATATCTTTGAACTTAGAATGGTCCATTCTGCATTGCATGAGGAGAGAGTGATAGTCTTCTTGATTGTATAATGAGCCTTTACCATCCCAAAATGATGGAAGGCCTTTGGCGAACAATTGTTCAAAAGCGTCTTTAAACTCATGTGTGTTGTGCTCCATTTTCATAGCTTTGTTCTGGACCGATCTGAGTAAGTTATGCTTGGCAATGATCCTCCTGGCTGAAATGATCAACGTGGTCCTGTCTTTCACACTGATGGTTTGAATATCAACAATTGGTACAACGTTTAGTAAGTCAATAGCATTTTGAGCACATTCTGAGGGCTTTTTTGCTAACACTTAATTTACAACAGTGCACCTGCTCCGAGTTGTAGTAGTCACTTTATGTTTTTCATTTATGAGATTCAGATAAACTATGAACTTAGAAACCTCTACGACAACCGCATCCCATATTACATGTTTGGCTCCCTGCAATAACGTTTTTCCCTTTAATCTGGTTTTTAGCTTGCCCACTCTCTCATGCAGGTCTTGGTTCTCTCTGTGGAGTTGAGCCATTTTCTCATCCTTCACTTTCATTTCATGCTTCAACTTTTCCATGCTCTCCTTGAGATTCTTGATCTCACCTGTCTTTAAGATCACCTGGGACATGGCTTGGACTAACCCCTCAGTGCTTGATCCAATCTCTATATTAGCAGGTATAATAATTTCTCTGTCTGATGTTGTTGCTTGCATTTGTGACCAATTCTCTTTCTCTTTCTCCAATTGCAGTACTTTAGCCTTGTAGTCTAGTGCCTCATGTCTGAAGGTTTCTTTCTCTTGTTCCAAAGCAGTCAATTATGCTATCTGTGGATGATCTGTAGGTGACATCTTCATCTTTTTCTTTAGGCTTTGGATCATTTTGTCCTTTTCATCTAGGGAAGCTTTTAGCCCCTGTGGACCTTCAAACTCTAGCCTTTTGACTTGTGTCATCCAGGCTTTGCTAAACACTTTTTCATGTTTCAGTTTCCCATCTATTTTTGATGCGTATGTTGTTGATCTTGCAACTTTTAGAGCCAAGCTCAGGTAATCAGAATATAACATATCACTGACATTCCTGTGGAATTTTACTTTATCAAGGGCGCCAATGTTTTCATAGTGCATCTTAATCTCAGACACCTTATAATCATCAACCACTGCAATGTTAAATGTCTTTTTCTTGACATCTCTGACTGAGAGTAAGTGAGCTTTATGCTGGAAAGTCCTTTCTACTTCAGGTAAAAGGTCCCTTATTTCACTGTTGGCCATAATCCCCTTCACGATGTATTGGTTCATCAAATCTTCCTTGGACTGATAAAATTCCCCAGATGTCTGGCTGAATATGTGTTTCCTACTGCTGAAACCTTTGTGTTGCTTTCGTTTTGTGGCTTGGTTTCTGTATTGGTTTCCTCATTCTTGGTTGTAGTATCTACCATCTCCATGCATGTTTTCCTTTTTTTTTCTTCCTCTTCCAAGTCAACTACTTGAGAGGGTGATGTGACTCTCATTTTCTTGAAAGTGTCTTGATGGCTACTGGCACCTAGGGCTTCTGAACTGCTTCTCTTATTGTAGACACTCATCTTAGGAGCTTTGACAATCAACCTAGGAGAAGTTTTATGTGCTAGGTTCTGCTAGAGAGTATCCTCTATTTGTTTTGTTTGATCATGCTGCATGGTGACCTCCATCTCTACACAGGTCTCTAGATTGGCCAGCTTATTGAATCCTTCATCATGCTCGTGCTCATAGGGACCTTGTCTACTTGCCAATATCCTCTTCGATATGATCTAATGCAGATCATATCTTCTCTGTTGCAACTATGTGAAACCAAATTCACTGAGCTTGGATTGAATCTGGGGCAAACAAGACTTATTCTTCACCACAAAAAGACCTACTACACAAGTAAATTTCAGATTAGAAGCCTTGTGTGCTTTTAGGAAATGCTCAGTCTCTGAGATAATTCTTTGTCTTATAAACTCCAAAGCAAAGAGCCTAGGAGTCAGAAAAACTGGTAAAAGATGAGGTCCTTCCTGGTATCCATATACCCAAATCACAGTGGATTGTGTGAACAACACCCAGTCTCCTACCATGCTCTCTGGATTTGGCTGTAATGAGTTTTTCATTTCTTCCAGAACCCTTGGAATATCTGAACCAAAAATGAGACTGTATACCCTGGACATAATCTTGTTGATGAAGATGAGCATGGTGATCCTTTTACACTATCAAAATAAATGCAGTCTCAGGAAATTCAGTTTTGTTGGATTTCAGAAACGTTCTCAGCAAGTGAGTGTAGTATTTGAAATGTCTCAACGAGCTGAAGTTAACCAGTTGTTGATGTATATTCTCTGCAATAAATTCGTCAAAACTAACATTGACTGACTAACCAGACAGAAAGAAAATCAACAGGAACCCTAACATGACCTCTACCACAAACTTGTCATTGTATAACCCTAAAATTTGACTTAGCAGAGAACAAGCCCATTGGACTTCGATGATCATGACGCTTACACTGGCAGGTAACGATAGGTTCTCTGAATGATGTTCATGCTTGACTATGGTCTGCATAAAGAAGGTCTTAAATTCCAGAGGGAATTCTCTATAAATCATGATCATTCTTTGTTCCTTGAAGGGATCTAACACTGTGGGGGAGGCGTCTGTTATATTGAGAGTGTGCCGGAGTGATGGACCGTCTACTTTACACATAACTTATGAACCTAATTTGTTTAAAATGATTCTTTCTCCCTGAGAATATTGCTCTGCACACCAGCTTACAAATTCGAGGAATGGAAATACTGTTTCTACGACGTAAGGGGTGATGGAGGCTTGATCCGCTTCGAGAAAAGGTATGCACGTTTTAGCATTGTCCAACAAATTTGATTTAGACACAGAAATGGGTGAGACTGTTGTCTCTATGTCAAAAACATAAAAATCTCTGTCAATTAGGGCTTCCTCCCTGGAGGAGATATCTTGTTCATTCATGGATAAAACAACAGGATTGGCAGCCATGGTGAAGAATACCTATTAAGTGGTGAAAGAAAAACTAGTCTGGTTCGTTTCTAAGATTTGAAATTTGAATGGAAGCTTTGCACCAAATTTTCGAACGTTTGAATGCCTCAAATTATCATAGAACAATGCCGGGGGGGTTCCTCCTTTTATAGGTATCTATTGACATCGGGGGTTGGAGAAGCCTCGATGTGCCTCTGAGGGCACCACACATCCATGATTTAAACCACAACATTTTTCCCCTGTCTTCTCTCTATTGATTAATCCTCATGCTACTCCAATCTCCGATATGCGTCTCAGTCGTTGATTCAGGCAGCTTTAGGATCTACAGTCTACATTTACCCAACGACTTTGGCATCGGGGGTTGGAGAAAGTGGTTTTAGTCAGACTGCTTTTTCCCCCGATGTACCTCTATGGGTACCACGTGTCCCGTGATGAAACCGCGACGGTTTTCCCCAGCTTGCCCTTGATTTCTTAATCTTCGCACTAGTTAAATATCCGATATGTGCCTTAGTCGTTGATCCAGGTCGCTTTCAGGATCGACGGCCCGCCGAATCTCACTCTTTACAACTCCGCTATTTTTTCCATACGTCGCCAGATATGGCTGGGTTCTCTAATTTATCATATCTCCATGGTGTTATGAAACTTCACTAAAATTTGGAAGCTCGGATACCATATGGAAATTATTATGGTGATAACACAGTACTTTGATTTCTTCTTTCTAAGTTGAGTTTTATTTTCTTGCTACGTTTTATTTCTGTCTTTTACTACTACTATTTTAATTTCTACATTATCACTTCTGTTGTGATTTTGTCTTTATCATCTTTTAGTGTTTGGTCAAGTTAAAATGTTGGATCAATTATGCCACAGTGACACTCCTACAAAGCATTGTTAGTCAATAAAAATCAAGCTTACACAACTGTTATGATGTCTCCCCTGAAGGGCCTTTGAAATTGTTACATATTTCCACTGTTGTCTTACAAGGAATTGGTTATTTCACGCTTCTTATTTCCATTTCTTCATCCATTGAGATATTAAGAGAAAGTCTATAAGTTTTCCTCCTTGAAGGTTAAAAGAATATTCCAGTCAAATTATTATGCATACAGTGGTAAAACCCCTCATAATTAACACTTTTCATGAGTTATTCCCCAATTCCCGGTCATCTTTCCATTAAATCTGCGCACTTCCCCATGTTGCATAATCATCCAAGTTATGTCTTCTTGACCTGTTGTTCTAGTCCACGAAACCATGAGTCCTGAGTTCTAAATCTGTTAAAAACAAATTTTCCTGTGAAGCGCCAGTTTGTTGACGATTGAAAACGTCACGTAGTTTCGTCCGCAAAGTGTTTCTAAAGCCTATTACTATAAAAAAACTAAATAATACTAGTAGGTGGGACCCCCTTGAACTATTGAAGTCAGATCTGCTCATTTTTTATGTTGTGATGATGTGCGACACGGTTTACATGGTTGACGAAGTATTGTTGTTATTGGTATGAGTTGAGATTTGGAAATGTTGTTTCTTCATGTTACTACAACCTATATATCATTGCTATTTGTTCTGATCACACATGCCCAACAAACATGTTAGTAAAAACACATGAAGGGAAGTTTTGAGAAGGACACAATACTACAAAAAATGCAAAAGTGAGGGATCCAATTCTGCAGTTGTACTATACTAGCATAAAGGACTTAATAATTATGGTTAAATGCTAGATAGCAATATGATAGTATACGATTTAATTGATTTATATTGGGAATATGAATATGGGTGGCGCTTTGGACAAGGGGATGGAAGTTAATGGCCATGCGATTTTAATTGAGTTGTATAGTCTTTATGCATGGTGATTAGGCTATAGTACAGTTTGATCGTGCTATTGGTGATAATTCCATACATGATTTTCTTGGATTGTATAGTTGACATACAATATGGGCCAGTTAGAAATTGGATATATGATGTAGATGGC
>ML807143.1:49718-61098 GCA_009831015.1 Picea engelmannii
ATAGGTAAGGCAGAAAAAGTGGTGAGCCAAGACGAGGGCGAATTATGGCACAGGCGATTGGGCCATCTTCATCATGGAGCCTTGAATATCATGCAACAAATATCTACTGGAACTCCAATGGGAACACTTTCTCAGTTAGATCAGTGCAAAGTTTGCACCATGGGGAAGTATGTAAATTCCACTTTTCATGAAAAGGAGAACCGTGCTTTGGTGATCCTGGAGAGAATTCACACAGACGTGTGTGGACCATTCTCGGTTGCTTCAACAACAAAACACGTGTATTATATTATTTTTGTTCATGAATTTTCTCGTAAATGTTGGATCTTCTTCATGCATAAGAAGGATCAAACATTCTCAAAGTTCTGTGAGCTTAAAGCATTAGTGGAGAAAGAGTCGAGGAAGCAAGTGAAAGCTCTAAGGAGCGATAATGGTGGAGAATACATCTCTAACGAATTCAAATACTTCTGCATCAAAGAAGGAATTCAAAGAGAACTCATAGCGCCTCATAACACACAGTGAAATGGGGTCATAGAGAGGAAGAACCGAACGATCGTGGATGTAGCACAAGCGATGTTGCATGATCAGGGCCTACCAATGCATTTGTGGGCGGAAGCATGAAATACTGCAGTTTATGTGAAAAATCGTTGTCCTCATAGAGTACTTGGCATGAGTACACCTGAAGAAGCTTTCACTGGTAAGAAACCTGAGGTTTCTCATTTTGAGATTTTTGGCTCATCTGTTTATGTGCATGTTACCAAGGATGCCAGGAAGAAGCTGGAACCGACTGTTGAAGTTGGGATATTTGTGGGGTACACAGAAACACCCCATAATTATCGTGTGTATTTGCCTAACAGTAAGATGACTGTTATGCGATGGGATATAAATTTCGATGAGGGGAAAGCCATACGGTTGTTGCTTGAGAGGGAGCTAGACTTGCATGCAGAAGAGGAACTGTTGGTTCCCAAGGATGAGTTTCAAGATGTGGATCAACCACATGAGGAGGTTCATGGAGTGGAGGAATCCACTCAATCAGATCCATCCATCAGAAATGGCAGAAATCGAACCACGGAAGTTGATAGATTGAGACTAGATGTTGCACAGAATGTAGGAGTCCCTACTTCACAGCGTAGACAGAGACAGTCTCCTAATTGATTTACTGGATACATGGCTCTCATGAGAAAATGTATTGTGACTAAACCATCTTCCTTTCAGAAAGCAGTGTAGGATCCCACTTGGGTTGATGATATGGTGGAGGAGTATGACTCCATTGTCAAAAATAGTGCATGGGAAATTGTCCCAAGACTGATTGATGAATCAATGGTAGGATCGAGATGGATCTACAAGGTAAAGCAAGCTACTGATGGGAGTGTTGAGAAATACAAGGACAGGTTTGTGGCCCGGGGCTTCTCACAGATAGAGGGGATAGATTATGATGAGACCTTTTCACCTGTCGCAAGGTACTCTTCCATAAGATCCATCTTTGCACTCTCAGCGCAGATGGGTTGGCGCATTCATCAGATGGATGTAAAAACTACGTTTCTCAATGGGATCATTGAGGAAGAAGTGTACATTGAGCAGCCAGAAGGTTTTGAGACTTTTGACAGGGAGTCGCATGTGTACAAACTCAAGAGAGAACTGTATGGGTTGAAGCAAGCACCCCGTGCTTGGTACACTAGATAAACAACTATTTCACCGAACTGGGCTTCACCAAAAGTGAAGCAGATGCAAACCTATACCAAATTGTGGTGGAGGGTAAGATTTTAATCATTGTTATTTACGTTGATGATTTAATACTGACTGGTGATGAGCAACTGATACAATCGAGCAAGGAGGACCTTGCAAAGGAGTTTGAGATGAAGGATTTGGGCCTTCTTCATTATTTCTTTGGATTGGAAATATGGCAGCAAGATGGTGAACTTTTTGTGTCTTAAGGCAAGTATGCAAGGGAGATACTGGGTAAGTTTCACATGGAGGGATGCAAACCCATAGATAATCCTCTTCTAGGAAACTGGAGGAAAGATGATGCTACTTCTAGAGAGGTAGTAGATGCTACTGTCTATCGACAGTTAGTGGGTTCGTTAATGTATTTAGTGAACACGAGACCAGACATTTTCTATGCGGTTAACTAGCTGAGTCAAGCAATGGTTAATCCTACCAAGCTCTTTTGGAAGGCAGGTAAGCACGTCCTGAGATACCTGAGGGGAACATCTGAGTATGGCTTATGGTACAGACAGATAGATGAGGTGAAGTTGCATGGATTCACGGATGCAGATTGGGTAGGAAGCCCAACAGACAGAAAGAGCACATCAGGGGGGATCTTTAGTATCGGATCTACAGTTGTTTCTTGGTACAACAGGAAACATAGATCTGTAGCACTCAATTCAGCGGAAGAGAAATACATGGCAGTGAGTCAAGCTACATGTGAGGCTATCTGGATGAGAAAGATCTTGTTTGGTTTGTTTGGTTCTCATTTAGATCTGATAGTGATGTATTGTGATAATCAGAGTTGCATTAAACTCTCGATTAATCCTGTATTTCATGACAGATCTAAGCATATAGATATTCAGTATCATCATCTCAGAGATTGTGTGTAGTGGAAGATCATGTTTCTTCAATACATTCCTACGAAATATCAAGATGTAGACATTTTGACGAAGGCGCTCACCAAGAGAAAATTCAAATACCATAGAGACAGGATTGGGGTGAAGGATAAAACCT
Organism: Picea engelmannii; assembly: GCA_009831015.1. Taxonomy (NCBI): domain Eukaryota; kingdom Viridiplantae; phylum Streptophyta; class Pinopsida; order Pinales; family Pinaceae; genus Picea; species Picea engelmannii. Next base: position 52,437 of record ML807143.1, read on the forward strand.
TTCTTGTTGAGAGGGAGTGTTGAAAAGTCAACAAGAAATGTGTGTTTAATTTGTTTTTCCCTTAAATAAATTGGACAATAAATATTAATCTATTATCTCATTTATAACTGAGTGATTTGGAGTTGTAACATAATTATAAGTGTAGTTATGTGAGTTGTAAATTAGTTTAACTCAGTTAAGTGAGTTAAGCTCAGTTGTACTAGTTGTAACTAAACTTGCACTAGTGAGAGTTCAATGAATTAATTATTAATTAATTCACAATCAGTAATCTCACATGCAACTGAAGATTTACCACTGTTAACTACATGCATGTCAAATCCAGTGGAGACCCGGTTGAGATAATAGGTGAAAGGGACAATTTGGCTATCAGTTGTGATTTGAGTGAAGTTCACTCATGGAATCACAAACACATTGGATATGCCCATGAGTATGTGCAGTATAGTGTAGAGAATTCATTGATACATTGCAGGGATTATGCAGAGGAGGCAGGTTGTCTGGACACAGAGAATTGGCACATGTATTTGTTGATTGTTGTATGACAGTGTGATATGATTGTATTGTAATGAGAGATCTTGGATTAGAGTTTTGTATGAGATTGTTTCATGATCCATGATATACATAATATATGATAGTGGGGTTTTTAGCTTTATGCTTTCCCAATAAAACATATGTGTTATGTTTGATTGATTCCTTTCTTGATATTGCATTGTTGATCATGGTTTAAATTATGCAAGAATATTAGTAGAAGCAATTATGTATTTAACAAGCGACAAATAATTGTTAGATCAGGAGAATCCGGGCAATACTTAATTGGTATTGAAATWTCTACATTAGTTACTACGTCTGTGATAATAGCAATAAACCTTACATTGCCAATTGCACTTCTAAAGTTCACAGTCACCCTCCTCATGTCAAATAACTCAATATTATTAATAGAGAAGGCTTCTGCCCCGTTTAGATTCGATGCGAGGGTACGCATCGTTGCCACAACTTGTTTGATTCATTATTTTGTTTTACAATAGTGGTGAATTGTGGTTTTATATATAGTCACTAGTATTTGCACTTATGATGATTTGGATGATGGTTGGAATTGGTTACGAATGCTTGGTGTTTTCCACACATGTCACGTTCTGTGTATGGTGTTTTCCAAAGTAAATTAATGAGCATGGTAACTATGGTTTTCTTTGGGGCCGAATGACTACTAAACTGGATAAATGTAGAAAGTATATCCACTGCATCCATGTTTTTTTTGGTTGAATAAGACTGAGTGTGCACAACTTGGTCAATCACGGTGTGACTAAATCAAATCAATCTTATATTAAATTGATATCTCAACACGATATGGTGAGTTATTATCGTGGTTGTCTGTTTGTTGTGATAAGTGGAAATGTTGCACCGTGGAGTTTGTTAGCTGCGCACTGTGTGTAGTATGGATAGCTTGTTTTTTATAATTAGGGATACCCACAGAGTTTTAAGCATGTTATTTATTGCAATTGACCATTGGTTAAGGAAAGTGTGTTGTTGATGACAGTCGTGTTGGATAGGTGGCCTAGCTTTTAATTCACATCGAATTGTTTTGTTTTTACAGTGGCATAACTACATTGCCTGGGAAGATTACTCCTGCATAGCTTGTGTCTAAATGGTGGTTGTTGGTTGTATGACTAATTATCATTTCGGGTGTGGAAATTTGTTATTGATTATTTGGGTTACTGCCTTTAGATGCTAACGAATATCATTGTATTATGATGGGCTCTTTTGTAGTAATAGAGACTTCATTATCATTTTGAAAACATGACTTCTGAATATAGTTGTGGATTGAAGAAATGCATGAGCAGTGGTCCATTTTGATAGTTATAGATTAGAAATGGGTATTGTTTGTAAATTGTTATAAAATGAAGAATGCGTGGATGAAGGGAACATAACCTCTTACAAATTGTGTGGAATACTTATTGTTTTGTAATGGCACTATGTTGGATATTTGATTAATGAACAATGAACTAGTTAAATGCACAAGAATTATTATTTGGTCAAATGATTGTTGGTTGATGCATCTTCTTTCACAGAATGTTATGGATCACTTAATTAATTTCATGAATAGTAATTGTTCTTCTCCCCTTCCATTATTTCACTTTCCGCTAATTACAAACCCCGTCACCTCCCATATTCATCTTTCACTCCATGTTCTTATATTGATTACAGTGAAGAGAATTTATGTGTTATAGTGGATGAAAGTGGCAGTGTATTGGGTGGATTGCAATGAAGTTTTCTTGGTTTTCTTTACAGTTGATTGTTGTTGTCATTGGCAGTGACCATTTCTTCTCCCCTTTCATTATATCATATTTTCGCTAATTACAACCCCACATGTATCCCTGAACCCTTTTCACCCCCCTGCTCGTTGATTAACAGTAAAACAATTTGTATGGATTGGATTGCATGAGCCTGATACATTCTGAGCCAAATCTATTTCATATTTTTAAGAGTTGTCATGCATGGTTATTTAAAAGACTACTTGCTAATTGATTACACATGTAGGATGATTTTTTTCAGTCAGGGAAGCCATGGCCAAGGAAACAGAGGTAGAGGTAATTGGAACTAATGCCCAAGAAGGCCCAGGTTCTCTAGACATTTTGAAGTTGATTTAGAAGAGCTTGGCCAAATGTTTCATGCCAGATTCTTTGATTGGATTGGATAGGGAATAGTTAGACCTAGGCCTGAAAGGCCTCCTTTCCAAGCCCCTGATATCCATGTACCTCCTCATGTCTCCTTACAACTTGAGATCCCTAAAAATGATGGATGGGAGGAGATTGTCCACCTGGCAATATCCCAACATCGTGGCTTTCCCAACTTGTCCTTGCCTGCTCCTCCACCTTTGAACCCCATTGTCCAAGCTTCCCCTAACCATTCGCCCGTGCAATCCTCCCATGCTAGCAAGAGATTGAACACTGAATCCCACCATGCACTTCATAAAGGAAAATCCATTGTTGCCCCTTCCTCACCCTCCATGACTCTGATATATCCATGTCTTCATGGATACATTTGAGGGACGATTGTTCCCACGTGATTAGTGATATTAAGCCTAAAGGCTCTGCACAACCAAGGGAAAATTCAGGGAAATCAAGAGGTGACAGTAGCAACCAAGGAAGGGTTGCATCACATACTGAAAAATATGGATTTTGAGTTTTATGTATATATTGTTTTATGACAGTTGATTTCATGGATCTTGGACAACATGTTTTATTTTGGATATATGAGTATTATGTTTTTGAAATAATTTCAAATTTCATGAGATAAAATTGCCAAAAGTAAATATGTTGATGGGAGACACAAGGATGTGTGTTTTACTTAACTAATGGTCATGTCATGATTGTTATGATTGTTATGAACTAAAGGGAGTCACAAGGGGTCCCACCTACTAGTTATTATTTATTTATGACCCTTATTATAATTATTACTTTTCCCCCTAACTAAAGTTAATTGAGATTTTTTAAGAAACTTAACTAATGAGTTGGTTTAACTACTTCAACCAATTCTAACTTGTTAAAAGCAAGAGGAAAGGGAGGAACAAGACGAGGATAGAAGCATAAGCATCCTAAGGTTTTCTCTTTGATTTTATGTTGAGATAGTTCAGTTTTCATCCATTCATATATTCATATATTCATCACAGCCTAATTCTCTTTTGTGATAGCAGGGTCTTATTGTAGACAACAATATTCAGGGTTGAATCAAATCATTCAGACACTTGTTTTTCAGAGGTGTTGAACTATCTTTAATAGTCTGTGTAGACTTGTCTATTTGTGAATTAATTTTCATGACTGATAAAGGCTATTGTGCAGAGTCGAGTGGGCAACAATCTATGGCAAGCTGATCCAACTTTTAGAGTTCAGTTTTGGTTTTCTATCAGAGGTCATTTTGTATGTTCCATCGGGGATGTCTAAGTTTGACTTTGGTCCAAGATTTCTGTATGAGATTTTGTAAATAAAATGACTCTTTGGTGAATTGGAATGAAATAAAGGATTGATTTATGTCTCAACTGCCTTGATTATCATCTTGGTGTCTTCACTTTTGTTCTTACATTTATTTCAGCAACTGTTATATTTAGAAAATTACATAAAGAGTAAAGTTCCAGCAAGATGTTTTGTTGATAAAAGACTAGCCTAAGCACTCATAATTAATACTTGTGAGTTAGGATGTTATTTTTGTTGGCTATAAACATAGGGTGATATTGCTGTCTACTTTGCTTTAGCCAAGTATGAAAATGCTTGAGTAAGATCATTTCATATATTTTCCTCAACAAGCAACACTTATCGAATTAGAAGACGAAAACAATCCCTCCTCGGTCCAATCACATTCACACTTTAGATGAAAAAATTGTATATGGTTCTAAACATAACTTCTACATTAAAAAAGTTGCATAAAAATAATTATTTTACAATTCTAAAACAAGAGTATTTTCCAAAACCATCGAGCCCTAAAACACCAGGTCGATCTTCCTATTTATAAAGAATCACTAAGCTAAAAATCACTAATATGAAACAAAATGACATGTGGCATATTTATCGCTTTGTTCTCCTTAGATCATCTGATCCTTTCACTGTAGTGGATTATTTCTATCATATTCTGACCATTGGAAGAAGAGGTCTTCTCATGTGTTTTCATATGGGAACCTATGTTGATCCATTGGGGCGTAGAGGACTTCCTTTATCTCTATTGCTCATTCCTTGTATTTGATCAATTTGACACTTAAGCGTTGTAAGATTTCCATAGCTTTGATCGGGGCTTCCATGAGCTTCTTTGCTAAACCCGGGATCATGCTGGAAGTCTGCAAAATATTTGTTTCCATGCCAGGTCTTGCTCTTCATGTTGATTAACAATATCTTGTAAGTCGACGAAATCTTCCGGTGGACCAAACTCTTGAAAATCAATGCCCTTCATTTCCAGGTTGATTTTATCCCATCTTTTCTCGCATCCTGCCCACATTTATTTCATTTTTCATTGAGGCTCTTCAACCATGGACACCCAATGTTCGGATTCTTTATGTATTCGAGCGATGATACTGTCCATCAACACTCAGATACCATGCTCCTCTGAATCATGACCCTTCTTTATTTCACTGATGTAATCGATTCTTTCTAAGTCTTGATGTGCCTTTTCGAACCACCGTTGCATATATTTGCAGGACACCATCCCCATTAAAGTATATTCTTGAAGTTCAGATATTCGGGCAGTGAAGAGGTCTCTTTATCTTCTGAATTTCCCATACATTTCTCGAAACTCGCTCTTTAAGAGTACCACCACCCGTGTCGAGTTCTGGTAGTACTCAGCCTGATGACGAAGATGGTCCAATTTGTTTCTCATGGAATTTGCCTCCTCTTCGTCCTTCTTTTCTCTATCAAGTGTGGCATCTGTTATGGCCATTCCAACTCCAATCATCTCGGTCATCTTAGCATTATTTGTGTCAAATAATGTTTCTTCCATGGCTATGAACAAAGTTCTATCCAAGGTGAGTTTTCTTTTCTTAACCGTCCTTTTCATCACGACTTTTCTCTTCCTGTCATAAGCAATGGCCCGCACGTCAGTGATTTCATCTACAGGCTCCAAAATCTGTTGATATGCTTAGGACAACGTACTGCCCAAGCTTCCTGGTGTGTAGAGATTCTCCATGGTATCTTCTTGTGTTGGTTCTTGTTCTGTTTCATGGTCGGGAATGCTCGGCTCTTTGGCAGGGTACTTTCTTGGTTTCTCTGTAGGCTGGTCATCCTTCCTTGTCTCAATGATCGGTTTCACTTTCACTCCCAATGAGGGACTAGGCAGAAGCTCAATACCTATTGAAGGTTCGGCTGGTGGGGTGCCAATTTCTGGTAGCTTCGTTGTTTCTCTTTTTTCACCTATGTCCATGTCCTCTTTGGAGCTGGCCTCATGCAGCTGAGTTTCTCCTGTCGGCTATTTTTCCAGTGAACTGAGAAATTCAACATCAACAATGATTATGGCATCTTGGTGGACCTCTTGAGGCTCCGGTACAAATTCATCAGGAGTCAGAGTAGATACTCTGCTTGGGCTTTCCTCCTGGGTGATTACAACAGGAGATATGTGTGAAACCTCCAAGCCTTTTTCATCATCATATATAGTGATTAGGTCCACAAGAACGGTTGGCACCCATGTTCTGCTTAATACTCTTTCTTTCCATTTTTGAAATGCATACGTTATCAGATATCTCACCTGGACAGTTTCTTCCCAATCCGAATTTTTTGTTGGTGGAGCGGTACTTGACCCATTTGGCTCTACCTCCTGGTTTCTAGTATTGATCGAGGTAATCCTCAACGGTTAAAACAAAGGGTTAAGTGGGGGATCTTGTTCTGCCCTTTGTATGGCTCTTTGGGCTTCTTCCATTAACAACATTCCCCTCCTTCGTGCCTCTGTTGCTTCCATTGTTCTACTTTCGTCTCTGACCCTGAGAGCTTCTTGAGTTGTCTTCTCTATTTTCACAACCTGCTCATCTAGGGACATCACTTTGAACTTAGTCATATTTGGGTTGGCCCTTCTTTGCAGTACTTCCTCCCAGTCCTGGGCTCCTTCAGTGAAGATTTCGTCTTCAAAATTATCACAAGAATACTACCAATAGGACGATACATGTGTCGCATGCTGGGGAAATGAGCCCTTGGGATCGTGCTTGCGAAAGTGACCTATATGAAATCGGTACTCGAGCTTATTGAGCCCCTCCTGTTTTGCATGCGCAGTTTTCGTGACCATGTAAAATCCTATGTGGAAACCATATGGAATGAAAGCTCTCTTCTTGTCTTTGACCAGGGAGGTATTGTCTTCGTTCAAGATGGTCTGGTAGTAGATCTCCCCCAAAATGAGGTGATCTAGGAAATGAACAGGGAGAAGGTGGGGTGCGTCGGTAGCTCCGAACACCCTAATGTAAGTGTTGGTTTATTTGAAGTACCATTGGCCAATGTTTGTTATCATCTTCTTTGCCGCCACCGAAAGCCGAGGGAACTCTTTTCTAAAGATGAGAAAGTAAACCCTGGCTAGGAACTCATCGCATATTAAAGAATATGATCTCTTATATATATTTTCCCACAATATCATGAAATAAACATGTACAGACAATTCAAAAACATGCTAGCTCAAGTTCATACCTGCAAAAATGTTTCTTGCACAAATTACATCCAGCAAGTAGGATGCCATGTAGAAAACCAAAACCTCTCCTTCCTTTGATGTCTGAGCATGTGACAGATTTACGCTGAGTTTCTTGGAGATAATGGCTCCCCAACTGAAGTTGCTCCCCAAAATTGCCACAGTGTGTGCTAAGGGAATGCATGCCTCTAAAAATTTGGAGCAATCCTTTTCTCCATATAATCGATAGATTAGCGCCATCAGATACATGTATGGCTCTTGGATATTCATTGTGTTGTACCAGCCAGTGATCCTATTCATAAATTTCTTGTCTTATTTCCACCACGAATCTAGCAATCAACTGTTATCATGAATCTCGTAGAACTTGAACACAAAGTTTGCGTTTATCCTCTCCAAGTCTCTAAGTTTGTATCACTTCTACACCTTCATCAGAAGGAAAACACCAATGCACTCACCTTGTTCATTTTTTATGGTGCACTTTACCATGGCGGCATGGTTAATTATCCATCCCAAGGTCTCGATGCAGGGCAGAACTGGGGTCCGGCTAGTCACCCTATGCATATTTGACCTCTGAATGTTTGGAAACACCTCATCATCCAATATTTAGACATATGGATTGCTATGATGCGTGAACTCAGGGTATTCCTCCTGACTAATTTTGTTGTACAGGTCGCCCCAATGAAAGAGCACCACTTTAGACCCTATGGTCTCTTTTGTGTCAGTGAACACTAGAGGCTGGATAAACTATTTCTTGGTGGACGTGTGGATAATTGATTCCATATTTGAGGTGAAATCTAACTCCCTTGCAGCACTTGGTGTAGATCCTTCCCCGATCTCTGGTTCCTTCATCTTGGGCATCCTTGGTGAGCGCCTGGTTGTCGAATTTCTTGGAGGCATTTTATGAAAACAAACAGAGTGAGATACCAACCTCTAAAAGTATTATGGATGCAATTGAAAATGTAGAAATGATGAGGACAACTCATACCTCTTTATTGCACAAGATTAACCTGGTTTAGAGTTAAAGATCGGTTGTAAGATCTTAGATGCGCTCCCTTGCTCCTTCGACTACTCTGGGGAATAAACAATTTGTGCACAGAATGACACATTTGAATATGCCTTTGTAATTTAAACGAAGATCATACTTACATTGTCTTATCAGTTCTCAAATTCAAGGTTGTAAATGGGCCCTGTACAATCCATCAATAAATCTTGACCACACTCGGGATTGAATGAAAATTCAAACTGGCGGCACAGGAGCGGGTTACTTCATAGTTTATCGGTGTATTCAAACTTCTATTGTTTGGTTGGCAAGTGGGATACATGGATGATTTTAGGGGCTAAATTTCTCTCATGGGATAATTTTCCATGGTTTTTCCAAAAACGAGATTCGTTATTTTAAAAATGATTCGCCCAAATTCTATAGGATAAAATTATTTTACCTCAAAAATCGCCAAAATTTTATAAAAACTATATAAAATCCTTAGAAATTTGAATATTTTTACAAAAATATCGCCAAACATTTATA
>ML807144.1:0-46104 GCA_009831015.1 Picea engelmannii
CTTCTCACCGGGCTAACAATTTACCCAGAATGGAGAGCGCTCCCTCAGAAGGGGCATCAGAGCGCTAGAACGCTCCAGAGAAGGCCAGGGGAAGCGCCAGCGCTTCAAATCTGAGTAGCGCTCCTGCAAAAGGGTGGAAAAGCTCTACAACGCTTGTGAAGCATGGTAGAGGGGCGCCAGCGCTTCTCAGGCAGTTTTAGGGGAGCGTTCCCCTTCCAAACTCTTGATTAAGAATCCCTCTTAGGTGTTAAGAGATGTTCGACTCCAGTGAACCAGTTTCTTCCTTCAAACCAAGTATATAAGATGTCTCAACTGCCTCTTTAGTGTCGTCGTTGTGATAACATGATTCAACAATATTCACGACACTCTATATCCAACTTGCGACACTTGCGACAAGTTGTAAGGGAGTTGCGACACTTGCGACAAGTGAGAGGCAATATGCGACACTTATCCAGTTGAGTGATTTTGATGTGTAACACCCCTTATTACCCCCCTCCCCCCTATCAACAACCATATCCTATTTCCCCCCCTCTGCCCATAAGCGGACCCCCGCCAGCCCCCATGATGCACCTAACTGTTCAACCTAGTTCTAGAAATGCCTCTACCTCTTCTTACACCCTAAGCACTAATGAAAGCGCCACTTCTTCCTATGTACCCTGTGGATCATTACCACAACATAATCCATACTTTCCTTTTCCCGGTCCTCCCCAGCCCATTGTTTCCCCACAAGGACAACCACGTGCTGGGGTTACTTTTGTTCAACCCTCTCCCATTCAACAATATCAAAATTTTGAACAGCTGAATACAACAAATCCAACCCATTAGTCGAAAAACACCAAAAATAAAGTAAAAAACTGAAACAATAATAATCCCAGAATAGGAGGAAACCATAACCACCCCCAGCAAAACCAACCTGTCGGGGGCAACCAGAATCAGGGGAACCAGAACCCCCAAGGGGGAAATAACAACAAACGCCAAGGGAAGAACACCAACAATCTTCAAACAAACTTCCCTTGTGCCCTTTGTGGCAAGCATGGGCATTATACTCACCATTTCCCTCAAATCACTGACTTCAAATGGATGAAGGAGTCTGTAAGTGGACCACATCCCCCAACACCGCCTGCCCCCCAGCAGGCCCCACAACAATATGTATAGAAACCACCCCCTGCTGTACTACAAAACCCTATTCCACACCAAGGGGTGATGAACACCCAACATGAGATGCATCCAACCCCATCACAGATGGGTTAGTATCTAAACCAGGGTACTCCTACCGATCGCACTATCCTCCTCACTAATGAGGAGGAAGTCCTTCTACAAATGCGCAATCATCAATACAACGCACCCTCTGACCCTACTCTCACCACCTAGGAAGCCACCCCAGTCACAACTGGCCCACCTTTGATGATCCTTAACCCTAATACTAACACAGCCCTCTGTATTCCTCGCATCCCATTATGACGGAATGTCACCAACCCTCAGGCTAGGGCGGCCCACAATTATAGTCTGGTCGATGATTTGGCACAATCCCCCTCCACCATGTCAGTCTTAGAAGTTCTTCAAACCTGTCCTACTCAATTAAAGTAATTACTTTCAGCTCTGGGGGAAGATGACCTTGTTGATACTCGACTCATCACCTTTGATCTCTATAGTGTGGAACCTCGTCTCCTCGCTTTGGTTTCTTTCCAAATACCAGTTAAAATCCAGAACATCATAGTTCACTGTTGCATTATTGATGAAGGTGCATCCACATGCATCATGTCCAAAACCATCTGGCGGAAACTTGGCTCTCCTGATCTCATACCATCCGCCATTACTCTTAGAGCTTATGACGGACGACCCTCCTTTCCCGAGGGACTCTTCCAAAATTTCCTCGTTGAACTCAGAGGCAAAACTATCCTCATAGAAATTGAAATTATCGACGTTCTGCTCAATTACAACATCTTGTTCGGACATAGCTACATGTATGCGATGAAGGCTGTGGCCTCTTCTGTGTTTCTCACAATGATGTTCCCTCACAACAGGAAGATCGTCACTATTGACCAAGTGTCACATTACGAGCCCAACCCTTCCTTCAACATCGATAACATCTTACCTCTTGTTCACACTAATCCCGAGACCTACCCACTCATTGAGATGGGTCCCAAAATTTTCAAAGACCCATCCTTGCTAGGGACATTTAATGGAGCACCTCGCTCATACATCCCTCAGCACAAGTATGTGTCATCTCATCCAATGGAACAGAAACTAGAGATATCCTTCCTCCCACATAGGCTTCATTACTATCTGACGTCCTACTAGTTGCAGAGCTCCTTCCTCAAGAATCCCTTGAGAACTCCCCATCTATCCCTGTTCTTGACTATACCCTCCCCCAGGGCCACATTCTGGTTTGGGAGACAGTTCCCCAAGCCATCACCCAAATCCCCTTCTTTTACCCCCCACCGGGTGTACAAGATTTCCAGGTAGCCGCAACGCTTACCCTTCCCAATATGGTGCTGGAAATCTCAGTATGGTTTATACATCCTCCTGAGATGGTCCCTCAACCATCCCTCCCTCCCCAAACAAAAGGAATCATGATACAGATTCCAATACTTACCCCCACCATCCCACCCACACCCCCACTCACTAGCACCCCTGCTACAGCTGAGGGCAGACAGAAGAAGAAACAGCCTGCCACTTCACCCCACCACGAGTTCAGCCTCCTTGTGCACTATGCGAGAAATATGGACACCCCACTAATAAGTTCACATCTCTCCCCGAGCTACACAATTTAATTCAACTCCCGCGGGCACCGACACCACTCGTCACATCCTCCAATGCTATCACTGTGCCCACTAACATAGGTAGCAAAGGGTTGCAGACCAAATTCGAATGTGCCATTTGTTTTGAGTATGGCCATTACACCCACCATTGCCCGACATTACCTCAATTTTGACAGACTCTAACGACCGTCCGCCAGAGCTTCCAGCAAGAACCCCCTCCACCCACATCATCTCACACGCATATCACTGACATCCACTATGTCACGACCTTGGTCAATGAACATATGCGACGTCCTTTCTCTCTATGTGAATCACTTGATCATTTCACATATCAATGTCTTATGATCATTGAATACAGGCGTCGCCAAATGGCCCTTTTTCAAAACCCTACACCCCCCCTCCAGAAAAACCAATGAATACACATACCCCATCACTTGATGTGGTTTATATCTTCTCACCGAAACCTGAGGCACTCCCTACTACCTCATGGTTCGCGGATGATTTATGGATTTGCCCCCAAATCCCCCCAATTCTCCAATTCATTTCCCCACGAAAATTCTACACCCGACTACCATTTTCAACCCACAGTATCTTGATATTTGGTTCATGTCAAGCGAACCATCACAACCCCCTTGCATCACCCTCTCTACCTCTTCACCACTCGAAGACAACCATGCGGTGATAGTCACCAATGTTGTTCCCCCAGATCCACTATATTCTCGACAGTTCCACTACGACGAATATATCCTTGAGGAATTAACTACCCCTGATTGCCCATGGGATCCACTCCATCACCAAACACTCTTTCTCTCACAAGACTCCTTTGTGCCTCTTAGCCAAAACTCCATATACACAATCAAATCCAAAGATTTTATCCCATCAGGGAATATAGACTGGTTCAAAAACCTTATCCCTGCCCTCAATGCTTTTGAGGAAGGTAATATGTCCAACATTTCCCCCACTGTCAAAATTCATATTTCCATCAAACTTGGCATCATAGAGGAAATCACCATCAACGCCGCATGCTCTCCCAAAGAAATCATCACTTACAAAGCTCTCTTCCAGGAATACCAGGACATTTTTTCCTAGTCATACATAAAGATGCCCAGTGTTGATCCCTCTATTGTCGAACATTGTATAGACACATGGCCTGATATTACCCCTGTACGAAAAAATCAACGTCCATTACACCCATCCAAAGAAGCAGCCATCAAAGCCAAAATTGACAAATTACGCGTTGTAGGGTTCATATACCCCATCGCATATACGTCATGGGTCTCCAACCCCGTCCCGGTGAACAAAAAATAGGGCACTATCTACGTCTGTATGGACTTTTTCGATCTCAATCACACCTGTCCCAAATAAAACTTTCCAACGTGCCATGACATACATTTTTCATAATCTGGCTCAAATCATTCTCGCCTACTTGGACGATCTCACCGCTCGATCCAAGAAACACACTCAACACCTGGATGACTTACACATTGTATTTCACAGGTGTTGTCAGTACAATATCCACTTGAATCCCCTCAAGTGTGTATTCTTCATCACCGTTGGACACCTCCTTGGGTTCATCGTCTCCCAACACAGCATCACATTCGACCTGCTCAAGGTCCAAGCCATCATGGAAATTCCCTCACCGTGGAATTTACACCAATTACAGAGCCTACAAGGAAAAGCTAACTTTTTACACCACTTTGTCCCCGATTATGCCACTCGGGCACATGGTTTCCTTCACCTCTTACGCCATGATATCCCATTCCAATGGGACGAACATGCCCAATCCGCTTTCAATGATCTTAAAACGACACTTTCCAATGCCCCGTTGATTAGTCCACCCGACTATGATCGCGACTATATCCTCTAATTATCGGCCTCAATCGTCTTAGTAGCAGGAGTTCTAGTCCAGGTAGGGGATGATGACCGTGAGAATGTCATTTACTACATTAGTAAAAATATTTCAGGACCACCCTTGAAATACAATCACAAAGAGAAACTCACCCTTGCATTTGTCCTCGCAGTCCAAAAGCTATTCCATTACATTCTACTTCGAACTACCAAAGTCGTGGAAGATTCCAACCCAATGCAATACTTGCTCAGTCGCCAAAAAATCAATGACAAATTTGCACAATGGATCGTCATCCTTCGGAAATACGACCTTGAATTTTCCACACCCAAGAGAAAGAAATCTCTCATCCTTGTCGAACTCATTACGACATTTCCTTCTGATACAACCAACTCTCCCATCAATACGGACTTCCCGAACGAACATCTCTTTTTTATCCCTTCGGATGACCCTTGGTATGGCGATATCCTCATCTACTTCTGAACACAGAAGTTCAAAAACCACCTCTCCAGGGATGATCGTCGACGTATTCAACACTAGGTCCCCTGATACCTCCTTATCGATGATATCTTATATAGGCAAGGGGTCGACACCATACTTCGTTGATGTTTGACCATTGACAAAGTCGTTAGAGTCTTGAATGACCGCCACAACGACGCATGTGGTGGCCACCTCTTAGGGATGTCTACTGCCCAGAAAATCATTCGAGCAGGCTATTTTTGGCCCACATTGTTTCACGACTACATCCACGCGGTCAAGCAATGTGAAAAATGTCAACTATATGCCAACAAAGCAAGATCACCACCTGCTCTTCTCCACCTAGTCATTACTGTAGGACCCTTTTGCAAATGGGGCATAGACTTCATGACTTGCAACCCTCCATCTAGCAATGGACACAAATACATCATCATCGTAGTCGATTACTTTACCAAATGGGCTGAAACCATGCCAACCTTTAACAACACTGTTGACACTACAACACATTTTTTCTTTAACCACGTCATCTCCCTCTTTGGAGTACCCCTACAATTAGTCTCTGTTCACGGGAAACACTTCGAGAATGAGATTTTCATCGAACTCTCCTCCAGGTTAGGCTTCTCCCACGAGTTTGCCTCCCCATACTACCCTCAATCCAACGGATAGGTAGAGGCAGTCAACAAGGTCCTCAAGACCATGTTGCAATGCACGGTAAACAAACATAAGACCAATTGGCACCTTATGTTGTTTTTTGCATTGTGGGCTTATTACATGGTAGTTAAAACTGCCACTGGTTTCACACCATTTCATATAGTCCATGGGGTTGAGGCCACTCTCCCCATCGAATGCCAGATCCCCACATTATGCACTGCTATTGAGCTATTACCTGACACTACTCCGATGGAGCAGCATTTGTTGAACTTAGAGTCGTTGGATCAAGATCGTTGGTATTCTTTACAGAACAATGAGGTAGCCAAAAAACTATCAAAGGCCACCTTTGATCGCCATATCAACCTTCGATCATTCAATGAAGGCAACCTCATCCTTGCTTATGATATCGCTCACAATACCTTCGGCCATGGCAATTTTGATTCATTATGGCATGGAACTTACATCATCCACCATTGCCTCACTAAAGGTGCATACATCCTGGCCTCCCCCGAAGGCCACCCCCTCAAGGAACCCGTCAATGTGTTGTACTTAAAATTTTTGTATGCCTGAGCATAGCCATGCTACACTAGGCTTTTTCTTTTGTAGAGTTTTTAGTCTTCTTTTTTTCTCTGTATCATGCATCTAATCCATCATTGGTGTTATTGATAGATGCCTCCTCCATCGACTTACCACATCGGTTACGCCGACGGAGCTAGCCGTTGGACACGGAATCTCGCTTCGGCTGCTTGGGCCCTCTATACCCCCTCGCATGAACTACTCCACTCTAGTGACGTATGCCTGGGCTCAGCTACCAACAACCAAGTAGAATACACAGTAGTCATTGTCCTCCTCTCCATGGCCAGTAGCCACCATATTCGTCACCTTAGAGTTTTACTAGATTCACAGCTTGTCGTCCTCTAGCTCAATAATGTGTACTATGTACGCGATCGATGCCTTTTCCGCAAATACCTGTAGGTTAGAATTTTGTCTCAACATTTTTATTCAATCACATTCACACATATTCCATGACAATACAATCAGATAGCAGATAATATGGCTAACCTAGCATTAGATTGGCATTTATCCCATCAAGTTACCATTACACATACATAACTCATCAAAAGCTTGTCATAACATATAGATCAAAAGCAATAAAAAACATCAACACACGTGAACATCACAAAGATCCCAAAATGTATATCTATATATATATATATATATCAGTCAATGTGCCATCAATGTTTACAAAACATCATACGTATACAACATTCGTAGGTCGGTGAACCACTTCACCCCTATAGATACAAAACTGGTGTCACCACACCATATACAAAATGGGCTCGCAGGCCTATATAAATACAAAAATACATATATAGAGGCCCTCATGGAGCCTCTAGAGAACCACCACTTGGTCCTCTCTCTGGAAAAGGTACCCCGCCAACTATCATTCCCTCAAGCCCTGGGGGCAACTGCCCAGTCATCGTCGCCCCTACTACAACTGCTCTGCGGATCAGTGTTCACGACTCCACCAGAAGACCAATACACTACTCCAGGACACTCTCATCCTGGATGCGCACCCACATCCCCTCAGGTACTCCCTGTAATACCACATCTAATCGACGACGAAAATCCATAAACTCTCCCTTGGTCCCCGCCGACAGAGCTCTCGACGGCCCTGCACCGGGGTCATCGTAATGATGTCTCCGGGATTCTCTCTCATCATCAACAGGCCTCACCCCAACATCATCTTGTCATCGTCTCTCCCCTTCCCTCGACTCTCCACGCGGAGGTCTCACTGGCCCTTGACGAGCTGACGCCCTGATCAACTCCACCTCACACCCATGAGGCCCCACATTTGCACACGCAACAAACAAATGATAGCATCAACATCCATCCATACATAAAAATATATGCTATACTATATAAATATCAAACAATCAAAACAAATACATCCACATACCTCTCCAGTCGAACACCTCTCTAGGGGGTAGCACCATATCTGGGTCCTCCCAGAAATCCACCCCACTGTACGAAAACTGGAGGATAATCTGTGGCATTTGATGTAACACCCGTTCAACCTCGACCGTAAAATTGTGGCCACCCTCCCCACCACCGTTATGAACCAAGATCGTCACCCACCACCTCAGTCGCGGCTCTCGCACACCAGGTGCATCCAAAAGCACTCTAGGGCACAACATCGAAACCCTCTCCAAAAACCATGCCACCAAGATAAGCCCAAAGGAAAACTCCCCTGAGTCAGTAGCTCGACACCTGTCAAGTTGCCCTAACATCTTGGCATGGAGCATCAACCCCCAGCTAAAGTGCTCACCGCCCAATGCCCTTTGCATAATCCTCAGCTAACCCCCACTAATCCACTGAGTCGTGAGAGACCCATAGACTCTCACGATCATCGTTGCCACGCAACAATGCACAAGGGCACCCATCGCCCCAATACTCACCATGGAGCCCGACATAAAGTTCTCCCCCGAACAATACCTCCAGGCTAAGACAACCAACTGCCCATCCCCGAGTAACACGGGCTACGTCGATAACGAGGCTCCCCGAAAAGGGAGCCCAGTCAGAAAATATACATCCTCCACCACAGTGAAGGCTAGCTGCTCACCCCACACCATGAAGCAATGCAGATCTAGAATCCACATTGAAATAAGGAACTGCAATACGTACTCATGTGCCCGCACTAGCGAACACTCAAAAAACTTCAACAACCCACAAGTTGCCAAAGTGTCCTGGACCACCGCCTCCTCATCCCTCACTGCCTCCCTCAGGCATGACCAATCCCTCTCTCTCCAATGAACCGACATCGTCCAAATGGTCGCTTGCATCCACATATACAGTATTTGATCAACCATCACAACCCATAAAAATATTAAACTTTCCACAAAAGATAAATTTTTACACCCATTTGCTTTGCCTCAAAGGCACGACATTTGTTCCAACAGGCGTGCACCTATGAGCACATGTTCATCCCATAGTCGCGCACTCATGCACGACTTTTTTCCATACAGGGGCACATGGGTGTGCCCCTGTCACACATATAGATGTGCATCATAGCACACATGTTCACTACACAGTTGCGCAACTGTCAGGAACCCATCCGCGCATGGATGCGTTGCTTTTCTCTGAATAGGCACGCATTACATGTGCGCCTGTTTTTCCATTTAGAGAACCCCCATGCGGGGCTCTCTCAATTACAACCGTGCACTGGGGGGGCCACACTCACAAAATCCACTATACGGTCATCCGTACAACCCCTGACCAAAAAATAAATCCTAGCTACTGTGCAGAAGGATACGACCGCTAACCTGAAACTTGCTAACCCTGAATCGGCTGGCTCGATCTCCCAAAATCTCCAAATCTCTCCTCAAATATCTTGTCCAATCACTTTGGCAGCAGGTACAAATGAGGTGGCAATGTGGGCCCTACAACTATATATAGTCCCTTTTTCCAAACTCTCATACTCCATTCCGGGAGCTCCGAACGTTCGTTTTCCAATCCATCTTTAGCCACGGGACTAGGATCCCACCACCTACACTAGCATAGTCCCTAGGCCACCATCCATCCTCGGCCCTCCGGGACCATTTTTCTCACATCATGCCTAGGTACGCATGCTTATGTTCAAAATTATCAAATAATCATTATATGCTTCATCTTGAGATATTGTTCATGTCGGGTATCTAGTTTTCATGTGTGTAGGTACTTGGTCACCGCAAATCAACACGGTCCTTTCAGGTATAAAATCACTACTGGCATGTAATCATTCCCTCTTAATATCAATTGCATTTCCCAGTTACACCCGCCGATATTTTCCTCTAGGTTCCCCCCCATCCACCTCTGTAGTACTCATACCTCCTCTGAATTTCAGGTACTGTCACCCGGTAGCACTCTTCCCCACATGAGTTGTCCCATTTACAGTCCCCCTTGGAATTTTGACACTCATGATGCTTTCACCCCCTACGGATGGGAGTCCTCATAGTCTTTGCATCCCTGAGAATTAGTTGCATGCTCCTTCTCCTCATTGTGCTAACTTCCCCATTATGGACTCCCATGTAATCTCATCCCGATTCACCTTTTTGGCTGCACCTCCGCAATATCATTATCCCTCCATCTCATCCACCAAAGTTTTCTGATCTGTAGATTGTCCTCCATTCATTACACCTAATACAGAAACCCACCTATGGGGCCCCCACCCTCCACCTACTTTCCACGCAACTTGCACCCTCACAGGCCAATCCATATTGTACTGGGGCACCCATTTTTGTATCTGTACGCTCATCCCCAATTATTCTTTATTTATTTGGTAACTGCACAAATCCTTTTTTTTAGCCATTACGTAGTTTTTTGTCGTCACCTTTGGAAACATTCCCTTTTCTGGCAAACACAACCCTTGTCTCCCTTGGTTGGGGCTTACATTATCTTCTACTCTTGTTGACATCGTCCATAAACCTCGAGCATCCGACAATCCATGTACCACTAATCTCTGAGTTTGTCTACTTTGTCACGCCTCTGGCACAATTTAACCCCAATCTAGTCGTCCCCTTGATACTAGTTTCAGTTTCACGCTTGCTGCCACTTCTCCTTTGAAAAATCCCCCAACCAAGGGCAGTCTTGAGTCTCCCCATCTCTCGACTTTGTCCATGTTCCTCCTCAGTTCCTCATTTTACCCGATGGATTTCATAAAGTCCTTTGCTTCTTGGAGTCGCATTTCCCTTTCTGTCAACATCAACACAGTTCCCAGGAGGACGACAGTATCTTGGCTCTCATTACCTTTATAATTCCGAGTCTCAGACGGTACAGAGAGACCCATCATTGCTCTTTGTTGTTGTTGACCCCCACAACATTCAAATTCAACACTTTATCATGTGGCGGTGGGTCTTACTTTGCGACTATTGCAATTGTTTTTATATATGTCGAAGACCTCTGAAATTAGATAGACTATCAATGTTTGTGTATCATCGACACTTCTCACAGGTGTCCTTACCTTTTTCAGAGTTTGTTCACCATCATAATTGTCCTCTGTCATTATCAAACCACCCCGGCAGAGGCTGCAGTGATCTACGTTAACACACAGCTTCAGTTATTGTCTTACACATTTTTGAGTTACATGACACGAACATGGGGCATGCCCGCCTCGTTTGTACACAGTTTTATTTTTTCACCCCTTGAGAAAGGTTTAGATTTTATAGGTTCCCCTCTCCCTCCAATGGGTCGCTCTTGATACTCCCCTAAATGCTCTTTCTTACAAAGGTACTCTCAGTAGAATAAACATTGATGTATTTCGGCTATACATATGCTCCTAATCTCACACATCAGGGGGCATCTGTTATCACTAGAATTTCATCCGCAAATGGTTACAGGAATTCGGCATCTTCAAAACACCCATTAGTTCACTCATAGACCAAAAATGCATTTCCAAAAGGTCCAAAACTATTCAACCAGTTATAAAATCAACATGCGCTAAAACTACACAAGGAGCGCGCACACATACACCACCCAGAATTGTAAGAAAAATGCACATGTGCATGACGCATGACTATGGACGCAAAAAAACGCGTACCGCTCAGAAAGACGCATTTATGATATTGGTCGTCCTTCCACCCACTTCTGGTTCAGCTTCCAAGTCGATTTGACACCCAAATCTCGGCTGAATCCGACTGGGGGGTTGGTCAAATACCTAAGGGTTCCCTAAAGGGCCCCTTGTTCACACTAAGAACTGGTTGCATAATGTCTCAAATTTATGCTATAAAAGGAGGCCATGGGTGCACTATATTTATAAGGAATTCATTTGTATTTTTTTGCTACTTATATTCTCTTGGAGAATCCTCTTTTCTCACCAAGAGTATACAACCACCATTTCATTTAGCCATTTATATCACCTCTTGAATGAATGTGCTTTGGATTCTCTTCACCATTTCATTCTAGTTTGCTACTTGTAAGAAGAGTTCAATATTTGGGGGTCCAAGAGCCCTCCCTTAGAGGAAGAGGGGACTCATATATCTCCCTTTATCTTTGGTGTTTTCCCACTAATACAATCCTATCCATTGGTGACATGAGTGTTGTTTATTTTCGATTTTAATGTTCTTATGCACTCTAGTTTAGTTTCTTTTATTGTTCATAGCTTAGTTCTTTCTTTACTTCTTATGCCTGATATTTCTAACTCTTTCTTTCACTGTTGTCTTGCCTAGCTAACCCAACTGGGCTTGTAAGCATCCTTATTTTTCTCATTTAGGTGACAAAAGAGGTGCAACAAGCCTCATTGTAATCATCTTCTTGTGAATGCAAGTAGCCATCACATCTCTTCTCAGAGATAAGCTGCCGCCATTCTAGCGAGTTTTTCACTCTATATTTTTATAGTCTCTGTACATTTATTTCATTAATAGAAATCGTGTATTACTGTATCTCTTTGTTTATGGTTGCATCTCTGATACATTTCCATTATATTATTGGGTATCCGCGATATCTCTATGCATTTCTTTATTATATCTCCGCTCTCATGTCGTGTCGAAAATAATCCAGATCAGTGGTATCAAAGTAGGTTGCTCTTGATCGTTTTTCATTCAATGTCCCCGACGAGGTCCAAGTATAGCAAGTTGGGTCTCAATCTTGTCTCTCTTGAAGACAATCTCTCTCGTACACCCAAGAAACCCTCAATGATGGAAGAAAATAAAAATGACAGAGCAGACGATCCTATCAATATGTTGCTTGAGCAAGCTCTCATGCGACAAAGGGATGAAATGATGGAGAATTTTGCCCACATCCTTCAACGTCTGTCGATAGCAGCATGCACATCTTCATCAAGTGACCACTTTGGAGGAACCTCGCCTTTCAAGGTACAAGTTAATTTTGATATTCTTGTATTTGAAGGACAGATAGATGCAGAAGTCCTAGAAAAATGGTTAACTCTGCTAGAAGGTTATCTCTGTGTTCACGATTTTTTCGACAGATAAAATATTACCTTCGCACTCCCTAAAGCTCTCCCTCATGTCAAACATTGGTGGGAAACTTACTGGGAGAAAATTTCTTTAGAGGAGTCTGGAATATATTGGGTCGAGCCCACTTGGGATTTTTTTGTGGATGTAGTAAAGGAACAATATTACTCTGTTGGCAACTATGAGGACCAATACATGAGATGGAACACACTGTGGCAAGAGAGGGGCCAAGCAGTTCCAGAGTTCACCAATTCCTTCCATAATTTTCACACCAAGATGGGTATCAAAGACTCCGAACGACATTTGGTTCTTAAATACTGTGGGGCTCTACACATATACATCCAAACTAAAATGGATTTTCTGGACATCTCATCACTCAGTACTGCCTATCGATATGTTGTTAAAATCGAGTAGAAATTTAAGCACCAGAACAAATGGGAGTTCAGGTCTGCAAATACGCAACAACCAAAGTATGACAAAGACAACCCTAACAAACAGTCTCCCGAAAACTAGTCCAAGCCATAGGAAAAGAAGGGTCATGGGAAGACAAATAAGGACATTGAAAAATGGTGCGATTTACAAAAAAGCCCATGGCACAACATTGATGAATTCCGCTCAAAACAGTCATTGGTGGCTGAGATCAAATACAAGGAGCCGAACCCTGATTCAGAATCTGATTCTGAAAATACTGGTAAATGACAGATCATTGATGTAGACCCCACTGCTATTGTCGTGACCACAACAATTCAACCAGAAGAACCAACAGATCCTGAAGAGGGGGAGCGCCTATTTCATTCATAGATGTGGGTGAAGGGGACCCCATTGCATTTTATTGTTGATAGCGAAAGCAAGAAGAACCTCATCTCAACAACGGTCATCAAACAATTGGGATTGTTGACAACAACACACCCGCAGCCATAAAACATCGGGTGGCTTCACCAAGGATGAGATCTCTGTGTCAGCAAATAGTTTCGATTGTCATACGAAATCCAACCCTTCAAGGATGAGGTATTATGTGATGTTACCCTACTAGCTATTTTTGATGTTCTCTTGGGCCAGCCATATATGTGGAGAGGCCATGTTGTTTATGAGTCTCGACCCCGCAGTGTCATTTTTTCTCTAGAGGGTCATCTCTACAAAATACCAGAGGTAGTTCCGACTATTGTTCCACCTAACAGTGTCGCAAAGTAGTATCTCATACTGCATAATTCATCTTCTTCACAATCTGTTCAAAAGGAGAATAGAAGGACCCTCAACCACTATAGCCTCGCCCTAAGCACCTTCTATCCAACAAAAGCAGGTCAACAAGGTTGCAAAAAAGCACAAAGATTCCTTCTGCACACCGTCCTCTCACGTAGCTTGACTTGTTGAACATCCTCAGCCTCAACAGGTTCATGACATACTTCCACAAATTGAGTAGTGCGACATCTCCAAAAAGGCAAATAACTTTCCCTCTCCAAAAAGGCAAATAATTCAGCAAACACATTTCCCTCTCCCCTGGGCACTCAACGCAATGGAGAAAATTGATTCATAAGGAGGGAGGATTTATGCAGGTGGATATCGGTGGCTACCCACCTTTTCCAACTGGCTCAAAACAGTTTTCTGGCAATTTAGGCAATTTACTATTTTTAGCAGTTTTAACTTTCGGGGCCAATTTTGAGGGCCAAAATGAAGGTTTTTCGGGATCGATCTTCTCATTGATAGCCAAAGGCTTAATTGGGCCCTCAAAATGAATATCCTCGATGATACCTTTTCAATGGGCTACCATACGCCTAAAACGAAGATTGTATGCAAAAGTTACGACCTCGGGAAGTTGATGTACTAACTTACCCAAACGGTGCCCACATGACTTTTGGCGCTTCATCTCCTAGGGTTAGGTTTTTGGATGTCTAGGGGTTTTGGCATTCCTTTTTATTTTAAAAATGCCTTTAGAGCTTCATTGTAATCATCTTCTTGTAAATGCGAGTAGCTGTCACATCTCTTCTCAGAGATAATTTGCCACCATTCTAGCAAGTCTTTCACTCTATATTTTTACAGTCATTGTACATTTATTTCATTAATAGAAATCATGTATTACTATATCTGTGTGTTTATGGTTGAATCTCTAATACATTTTTCGTTATATTATTGGATATCCGCGATATCTCTGTACATTTATTTATTATATCTTCCCTCTCATTTCATGCCGAAAATAATCTGGATCAGTGGTATCAGAGCAAGTTGCTCTTGATCATTTTTTAGTGCATGTCCCCGATGAGGTTTGAGTATAACAAGTTGGGTCTTGAGCTTGTCTCTCTTAAATTAAATCTCTCTCACACACCCAAGAAACCTCAATGGCGGAAGAAAATAAAAACAACGGAGCAAATAATCCTATCAATCTGTTGCTTGAGCAAGCCCTCACGCGACAGAGGGACGAAATGATGGATAATTTCGCCCACATCCTTAAACGCCTGCCGATAGCAGTAGGCGCATCCTTATCAAGCGACCACTTTGGAGGCACCTCGCCTTTCAAGGTAAAATTTAATTTTTATATTCCTATATCTGAAGGACAGATAGATGTAGAAGCCCTAGAAAACTGGTTAAATCTGCTAGAAGGTTATTTCCCTGTTCACAATTTTTTCGACAGAGAAAAGATCACCTTCGCACTCCTTAAAGCTCTCCCTCATGTCAAACATTGGTGGGAAACTTACTGGGAGAAAACTTCCATAGAGGATTCTGGAATATATGGGGTCGAGCCCACTTGGGAATTTTTTGTGGATGCGGTAAAGGAATAATATTACCCTGTTGGAAACTATGAGGACCAGTACATGAGATGGACCACACTGCAACCACTACAACCTCGCCCTAAGCACCTTCTATCCAACAGAAGAAGATCGACAAGGTTGCATCAAAGCACAAAGATTTCTTCTGCATGACATCCTCTCGTGTTGCTTGACTTGTTAAACATCCCCAGCCTCAACAGGTTCATGACAGACTTCCACAAACTGAGCAACGCGACATCTCCAACAAGGCAAGCAGCTCAGCAAGATGCAGATTCAACAAATGCTTTTCCCTCTCTCCCGGACACTCAACGCAGTGGATACCATTTCTTTCTAAGGAAGGAGGATTGATCCAGGTGGATATCGGTGGCCACCCACCTTTTCCAACTGGCTCAAAACAGTTTTCTGGTAATTTTGCAATTTACTATTTTTAGCAGTTTTAACTTCCGAGGCTAATTTTGAGGGCCTAAATGAAGATTTTTCAAGATCAAGCTTCTCAATGATATTTGAAGGCATCATTGAGCCCCCAAAATGAATCTCCTCGACAATACCTTTCCAATGGGCTATCATACACCTAAAACGAAGATCGTATGCAAAAGTTACGACCCCGAGACGTTGATGTACTAACATACCCAAACGAGGCCCACATGACTTTTGGCACTTCATCTCCTAGGGTTAGGTTTTTGGATGTCTAGGGTTTTTGGCATTCCTGTTTATTGTAAAAAGGATTTTAGAGCCTCATTGTAATCATTTTCTTATGAATGCCAGCATCCGTCACATCTCTTCTCAGAGATAAGTTGTCACCATTCTAGCAAGTCTTTCACTTTGTATTTTTAAAGTCTCTATACATTTATTTCATTAATAGAAATTCTGTAATACTGTATCTCTGTGTTTATGGTTGCATCTCTGATACATTTCCGTTATATTATTGGATATCCACGATATCTCTGTGCATTTATTTATTATATCTCCGTTGTCATTTCGTGCCGAAAATAATCTTGATCAGTGGCATCAGAGCAGGCTGCTCTTGATCGTTTTTCAATGCATGTCCCCAACGAGGTCCAAGTATAGAAAGTTGGTCTCCATCTTGTCTCTCTTGAAGACAATCGCTCTCACGCATCCAAGAAACCCTCAATGGCGGAAGAAAAGAAAAACGATGGAGCAGACGATCCTATCAATCTGTTGCTTGAGCAAGCTCTCACGCGACAGAGGGATGAAATGATGGAGAATTTTTCCCACATCCTTCAACGCCTGCTGATAGCAGCAGGCACATCTTCATCAAGCGACCTCTTTGGAGGCACCTCGCCTTTCAAGGTATAATTTAATTTTGATATTCCTGTATTTGAAGGACAAATAGATGCAGAAGCCCTAGAAAAATGGTTAACTTTGCTAGAAGGTTATTTCCTTGTTCAAAATTTTTCCGACAGAGAAAAGATCACCTTCACACTCCTTAAAGCTCTTCCTCATGTCAAACATTGGTGGGAAACTTACTGGAAGCAAAGTTCCACAGAGGATTCTGGAATATATGGGGTCGAGCCCACTAGGGACTTTTTTATGGATGCGGTAAAGGAACAGTATTACCCTATTGGCAACGTTGAGGACCAATACATGACATGGACCACACTGCGACAAGAGAGGGGCCAAGAAGTTATGGATTTCACCAATGCCTTCCATACTTTGCGCACCAATATGGGTATCAAAGACTCCAAATGACATTTGGTTCTGAAATACCATGGGGTTCTACACATATACATCCAAACTAAAATGGATTTTCTGTACATCTCATCACTCGGTGCTGCCTATCGATATGTTGTTAAAATCAAGTAGAAATTTAATCACCAGAACAAACGAGAGTTTGATTCTGCAAATCTGCAACAACCAAAGTATGAAAAAGACGACCCTAACAAACAATCTCCCGAAAACCAGTCCAAGCCACAGGAAAAGAAGGGTCAAGGGAAGAAAAAGAAGGACACTGGAAAGTGGTGCGATTTCCACAAAATCCCCTGGCACAACACTGATGAATGTTGTTGAAAACAGTCATTGGTGGCCGAGATCAAAGAAAGGGACCCAAACCCTGATACAAAAACTGATTCTGAAAATACTGGTAAAGGATAGATCATTGACGTAGACCCCATTGTTATTTTCGCGACCGCAACAATTCAACTAGAAGATCCAACAGATCCTGAAGAGGGGGAGTGCCTTTTTCATTCACAGATGTGGGTGAAGGGTACCCCGCTGCATTTTTTTGTTCATAATGGAAGCCAGAAGAACCTCATCTTAGCAGAGGTTGTCAAACCGTTGGGATTATCGACAACACCACACCCGCAACCATACAACATCAGGTGGCTTTGCCAAGGACGAGATCTTCGTGTCAGCCAATAGTGTCAATTGTCATATGACATCCAACCCTTCAAGGATGAGGTATTATGTGATGTTGCCCCACTGTATGTCTATGATGTTCTATTGGGCTAGCCATATATGTGGAGATGCCATGTTGTTTATGAGTCTCGACCCCTCAGTGTCATTGTTTCTCTAGAGGGTCATATCTACAGTATACCATAGGTAGTTCCGACTATTGTTCCACCTAAAAAGTGTCGCAAGGTAGTATCTCATATTGAAAAATTCAACTTCTTCACAATCTATTCAAAAGGAGAACAAAAGGACACTGCAACCACTACAACCTCGCCCCAAGCACCTTCTATCCAACAGAAGTAGATCGACAAGGTTGCAACAAAGCACAAAGATTCCTTATACACACTGTCCTCTCACATTTCTCAACTTGTTAAACATCCTCAGCCTCAATAGGTCCGTGACAGACTTCCACAAACTGAGTAGCATGACATCTCTAACAAGGCAAACAAATCACCAAGATGCAGATCCAACAAACGATTTTCCCTCTCCCTCGGGAATTCAACGCAGTGGATACCATTTCTTCCTAAGGAATGAGGATTGATCTGGGTGGATATCAGTGGCCACCCACCTTTTCCAGCTGGCTCAAAACAATTTTCTGGCAATTTTGGAAATGTACTATTTTTAGCAGTTTTAACTTCCGGGGCCAATTTTGAGGGCCCAAATGAAGGTTTTTCAGGATGGATCTTCTCAATCATAGTCGAAGGAATCATTGATCCACCAAAATTAATATCCTCGATGATACCTTTCCAACGAGCTATCATATGCCTAAAACGGAGATCGTATGAAAATGTTACGACCTTGGGAAGTTGATGTACTAACTTACCCAAACGGAGCCCACATGACTTTTGGTGCTTCATCTCCTAGGGTTAGGTTTTTGGAAGTCTAGGGTTTTTGGCATTCCTTTGTATTGTAGAAATGCCTTCAGAGCCTCATTGTAATCATCTTCTTGCGAATGCGAGTAGCCGACACATCTCTTCTCAGAGATAAGCTGCCACCATTCTAGCGAGTCTTTCACTCTATATTTTTACAGTCTCTGTACATTTATTTCATTAATAGAAATTGTGTATTACTGTATCTCTGTGTTTATGGTTCCATATATGATACAATTTCATTATATTATTGGATATCTGCGATATCTCTGTGCATTTCTTTATTATATCTCCGCTCTCATTTCGTGTCGAAAATAATCTGGATCAGTGGTATCAAAGCAGGCTGCTCTTGATCATTTTTCAATGCATGTCACCGACAAGGTCCGAGTATAGCAAGTTGGGTCTCGATCTTGTCTCTCTTGAATGAAATCTCTCTCGCACACCCAATAAACCCTCAATGGTGGAAGAAAGGAAAAATGATGGAGAATACGATCCTATCAATCATTTGCTTGAGCAAGCTCTCACCCGACAGAGGGACGAAATGATGGAGAATTTTTCCCACATCCTTCAACGCCTACCGATAGCAGCAGGCACATCTTCATCAAGCGGCCACTTTCGAGGCACCTCGCCTTTCAAGGTACAGGTTAATTTTGATATTCTTGTATTTGAAGGATAGATAGATGCAGAAGCCCTAGAAAAATGGTTAACTCTGCTAGAAGGTTATTTACCTGTTCACAATTTTTTCGACAGAAAAAAGATCACCTTCTCACTCCTTAAATCTCTCCCTCATGTCAAACATTGGTGGGAAACTTACTGGGAGCAAATTTCCACATAGGAGTCTCGAATATATGGGGCCGAGCCCACTCGAGATTTTTTTGTGGATGTGGTAAAGGAACAATATTACCTTGTTGGAAACTATGAGGACCAATACATGAGATGGACCACACTGTGGCAAGAGAGGGGCCACGCAGTTCCAGAGTTCACCAATTCCTTCCATAATTTGCACACCATGTTGGGTATCAAAGAATATGAATGACATTTGGTTATGAAATACCATGGGGCTCTACACAGATACATCTAAACTAAAATGGATTTTCTGGACATTTCATCACTCGGTGTTGCCTATCAATATGCTATTAAAATCGAGTAGAAATTTAAGCACTAGAACAAATGGGAGTTCGGGTCTGTAAATCCGCAACAACCAAAGTATGAGAAAGACGACCCTAACAAACAATCTCCTGAAAACCAGTCCAAGCCACAGGAAAAGAAGGGTCACAGTAAGACAAAGAAGGACACCAGAAAATGGTGTGATTTCCATAAAATCCCCTGGCACAACATCGATGTATGTCGCTCAAAAAAGTCATTGGTGGCCGAGATCAAATATAAGGGGTCGAACCCTGATTCAGAATCTGATTATGAAAATATTGGTAACGGAAAGATCATTGATGCAGACCCCATTGCTATTGTCATGACCGCATCAATTCAATCAGAAGAACCAACAGATCCTGAAGAGGGGGAATGCCTTTTTCATTCACAGATGTGGGTGAAGGGGACCCCACTACATTTTTTTGTTGATAACGAAAGCCAAAAGAACCTCATCTCAGCAGAGGTCGTTAAACAGTTTGGATTATCGATAACACCACACCCGCAATCGTACAACATCGGCTGGCTTCGCCAAGGATGAGATATTTCTATCATCCATCAGTGTCAATTGTCACACAACATCCTACCCTTCAAGGATGAGGTATTATGTGATGTTTCCCCATTGGATGTCAGTGATGTTCTCTTGGGCTAGCCATATATGTGGAGATGCCATGTTGTTTATGAGTCTCGGTCCCACAGTGTCATTGTTTCTCTAGAGAGTCATCTCTATAGAATACCAGAGGTAGTTTCGATTATTGTTCCACCTAAATAGTGCTGCAAGGTAGTATCGCATACTGCAAAATTCAGCTTCTTCACAATCTGTTCAAAAGGAGAAGAGAAGGACACTGCAACCACTACAGCCTCGCCCCAAGCACCTTTTATCCAATAGAAGCAAGTCGAAAAGGTTGCAGCAAAGTGCAAAGATTCCTTTTGCACACCATCCTCTCACATAGCTCGAATTGTTGAACATCCTCAGCCTCAATAGGTTCGTGATAGAATTACACAAACTGAGTAGCGAGACATCTCCAGCAAGGCAAGCAGCTCACCAAGATGTAGATTCAGCAAAATCTTTTCCCTCTCCCCCGAGCACTCAACACAATGGAGACCATTGCTTCCTAAGGAGGGAGTATTGATCCAGGTGGATATCGGTGGCCACCCACCTTTTCCAACTCACTCAAAACAGTTTTCTGTCAATTTACTATTTTTAGCAATTTTAGCTTCATGGGCCAATTTTGAGGGCATATACGAAGGTTTTTAGGGATCGAGCTTCTAAATGATAGCTGAAGGCATCATTGATCCCCCAAAATGAATCTCCTCAAAGATACCTTTCCAACGGGCTATCATACACCTAAAACGGAGATCGTAAACAAAAGTACGACCCCGGGAAGTTGATGTACTAACTTACCCAAACAGGGCCCACATGACTTTTGGCGCTTCATCTACTAGGGTTATGTTTTTGGATGTCTAGTGTTTTTGGCATTCTTGTTTATTGTAAAAAGGCCTTCAGAGCCTCATTGTAATCATATTCTTGCGAATGCGAGTATCCATCACAACTCTTATCAGAGATAAGTTGCCACCATTCTAGCGAGTCTTTCACTCTGTATTTTTATCATCTCTGTACATTTATTTCATTAATAGAAATCGTGTATTATTGTATCTCTGTGTTTATGGTTTCATCTCTGATACATTTCCATTATATTATTGGATATCCGTGATATCTCTATGCATTTCTTTATTATATCTCTGCTCTCATTTCATGTCGAAAATAATCTGGATCAGATTACCACCTGTATCCATAGGCTAACCAATAACTTCAATTATTGGCTACGTTAGATATGTTAGATTTTTCATGTTTGACCAACGATCCCATCCAACATGATTCGTTTTGGCCCGCCATCCCTGCCAAATTACTGTCCGACATCCCGAAATTCGACGGAAAACCTTAGGAAGATACTAACAATTATGTTATGACTTTCCATTTATGGTGTTCTTCCATCTCTTTGATGGATGATTTCATATATCTTAGTATTTTTCATAGAACAATTACAGGTGCCACAAAAAATGGTATATTCAATTGTCGTGTAACTCCTTTGTTGACTTTAATTCTCTTTCCATGTTTTTTCTGATGCATTTTCAGTTGCCTATATGATACGAGACCAATATCGAGCTTTTGAATTCACTCTGGAAATCCTCTTCCACCCACATATCTGATCATATTTATGAGTGGAGATGGTAGAGGCAGTTGATTAAAGCTCTCATCCCAGACAAACCACTCACAGATTGGTTTACAAAGTCACTCTTGACTCCCATTGCCTGTGATGTTGCTATGGGAAACGTTGTTTCTGACGAGAATTCTATCAGCCATGTGTAGTATTTGGACTTGGTATACTCCCAGTCCGACACACTTTACGATATGATCCCTAATGCTCCTCGTCCTTCAAATGATCCAACAAAACTTGCTCTGGAACCAAGTTTTGTTTCGAATGCAAAGACTACTTTCGCTCCTACTCAAACCTCTGAGGTAAATGCAGTCCAATCCTCTTCATCTCCCCAACCAGGGGTAAGAAGAAAAACAAGGGTAAATCCAAGAAATATTCTAACGAGTAGGATAATCCAAAGACTGATGATACTCAATCAAATAGGAAACCTAAGTTTCCTTGTATGATTTGTGATGAAAACCACTACACGAAAGACTTCCCTCATCGTGAGGAGGTCACAAAATTTATGAAGCGTACCTCCCAACCTGTTCAACAACAAAATTTGGTTGTACAAAATCCTGCCCCTCCGCAAGGGGGCAACACAGGTCATTCCCACGAAGGGGATTCTTCTTCGAGCACCTCTGATGTGTACATGTTTAAGGTGGTTAATGTGACAACTCGAGCAAACACTTATGACACTCCTCCAGGTGATCGAACTAAGGGAAAGGTTGTTGATCAACCATACACATCCACTCCTCCTCCATCTTCCAATCCTCTTCAAATTGATAATCCAACCTCTGACGTATTGTTGCGCCCGCCCAAGAGCATAATTCGAAAAGTGACATTTAATACAAATACCCGTGTTGGCTAAAACTACAACATTGTTTAATATTTGGTACAGGCACCTTGTGCTATGTCAGCCCTCGAAGTTCTACAGAATTGCCCAAGTCAACGTAGAACCCTGTTGTCAACCATTGGAGCCATGGATCAAGAGGAGTCGAACCTGATCACATTTAATATGGATCATTTTAAGGAGAGGCTTTCCCACCACTTAGCATTCCAAATTCAAATTTTGGTTGGTGGAAAGAACATCCATCGTACTATTTTGGATGAGGGATCCTCCAACTGTTTCATTTATTTGTCTTGTTGGAGAGCTCTCATTTCTCCTAAGCTTACCTTGTCTCCGACCACCTTGAAAGCGTTTGATGGATGTGGTTTCCAACCTCACGGACTTTTGCAATATTTCATTGTAACATTGAAGGGTAATAATATTTTGGTCGATATCGAAGTAGTAGATGCACCCCTAGATTATAATTTTTTACTTGGTCATAGTTGGTTCTATGTGATGATTGTCATCACATCTACATTATTTTGTGTTTTACTATTTCCCCATCAAGGAAAAAATATCATTGTTGACCAACTGGACTATATAACTCTGGATCTCCCCAATGTTGTGACAAATGATGTCCCTTTTCTAGGACAGTCTAGTATTGAGAGTGTAGGGGTAGGTATCCTTAAGGATTCCTCACTCATGGAGGTTTTTCCTTTACCTGTTCCTTAAGGGGTATTTGTCTTGTTGGAGAGCTCTCAGTTCTCCTAAGCTTACCTCGTCTCCGACCACCTTGAAAGCGTTTGATGGATGTGGTTTCCAACCTCACGGACTTTTGCAATATTTCGTTGTAACATTGAAGGGTAATAATATTTTGGTCGATATCGAAGTAGTAGATGCACCCCTAGATTATAATTTTTTACTTGGTCATAGTTGGTTCTATGTGATGATTGTCATCACATCTACATTATTTTGTGTTTTACTATTTCCCCATCAAGGAAAAAATATCATTGTTGACCAACTGGACTATATAACTCTGGATCTCCCCAATGTTGTGACAAATGATGTCCATTTTCTAGGACAGTCTAGTATTGAGAGTGTAGGGGTAGGTATCCTTAAGGATACCTCACTCATGGAGGTTTTTCCTTTACCTGTTCCTGCCATCCTGTAGGTTTCCATGTTAAATATGATTTTAACTCATGTGCAACAATCCATACAATTATCTGATCCTTTGGTAGTACCTGATCTCGACGAGCATGGTTCATTGTCTGTGTCAAGATCGTTAAAACATGAAACATACCCCCCTCCATTCTAATCAAGTATCACTATGGATCACATACTCGAACCTTCTTTTTCTCTGCCTCATGAAAATTTTACCATTAGTAATCAGCCGCCTAAATGGGTAAAAAAGAAAAGTCGTCGGAAGAAATGACGCTTGGGGAGCATTTCTCTAGCCTCTAGGCATCATGCTAGAGAAAACCCACTTGCTTTTGTCATGCAAGCTGGGGGCAAAAAATATCTAGAGAGACACACTTCTAGGAGTGATCCTCATTTGAGGGTCATTCCCATCGTAACGTAGTGGACTTTTCTAAAACGATCTTAGTCTTTGTTCCTTCTCGCGTTCGTAAATACATGAGAATAAGTTACCAAGGTCTTTCTTTATTCTTTCTTGTGCTCGTTAATACACGAGAATAGGTTATCGAGCATACTTTTATCTCTTTTTCAGACTCGTAAAAGTTATATGAAAAAGGAACTCTTTAAAGTCTCCTCTAATCTCTTTTCAGACTCCCTAAACTTGAAAAGATTGTCGAGTGAACTTGTTTCCTTTCACACTCGTTAAAACGATTAGAACGGATGTCTTTCGATGTTTGGTTTATCTCTTTTTCATCTTCCAAAGCACTACTTTATGAAAAATGACCTCATTATGGAGAAATCTTTAAACTCTTTTTGAAATCCTTTAAAAACAAAAAGTTTGTCGAGCAATCTTGTTGTCTTTCACGCTTGTTAAAGTGAATTAGAAAGCACGTATGTTGAGTGGTAGTTTATCTCTTTTTCGGTCTCATCAGACTATTTATAAAAAAGGAACACTCTAGTCAAGCATGATTAGAAGAGTTCTCTTGGGTATCGTTTTATACTTTTTCGGGCCCTGAAGACTAATTTCACAAAAAAATCCATCTGGAGTCTTCTTTCTAAATCTTTTCAGACTCTCGAAATATGAAAAGGCCATTGATTTTTCTTTCCATGGACTTTTAAAATCTACACAAGGAAGGACCCATCTGGGACCAAACTCTTCCTTCTTCAGGTTCATTAAATATGTGAAGATGGGACTCATTGAAGATGAGCTTATACCGAACATATGTTATCATCCTCAAGCTCGCTAAAAAACAAANGGGGGGGGGGGGGGGGGGGATTTGAGAAGTGGGTAAAGTCTTTCATTTATGGCAGCTTGATGTCACCCTTGGACATGAAACTTGTTTAAATCCAGTGTTTCTTCATACTCTTTTGACTCCTTTAGAAGTGAAACCTTGGTTGTTGTCTCATTCCATGCATGTAATACCCTTAGGTTGAACCCAATTATAAATGTAAAATGAAAATGTACTTAAGTTGGTGAGTTGTTTGATACCATTTTTGTATGCACCTTTCATGGCATAGTGCGTGCATGTATTGGGCAGTAAAATGATGAAGTGTGCACATTCCAGGATAAGGAACGCAACAACTTAAGTGCGCACGATTTTGAAGCCAGGGAGCCTTTGTGTATATGTTGTGTTTTATAGGCTGGTGAGCCAGTTGTTATAAGCTTGGATGCTTATGATTATGTTTTATAAGCTTGGATGCTTATGTCTCATCATTAATATAAAATACATCGTTGCACGCAAACCGACCACGATAAAAGAGTATGGGGGACTAAAACCCACTAGTTAGGGAAAGGGGGGGCTAAAAGTTAAGGAAAAGGGATAAGCTAGGGAGCTTAAGCCAAAAAGGAATATTATATTAATATTCCTTAAATAATAAAGTAAGGAAAATTATATTATCCTAAGTTCTAAGGATGGGGACAAGTGGGCCAAAGTAGCTCCCAACATGACAAGTGTCAATTTGGGGACATGCATACATATAGTTGGGACTTAGTTCATTTTCCCATCATTCCTTCCATCATTCAATCATTCAGTCAATTTCCATGAGCATTTTCACTCACTCAGTCATTTATCCTATGTACCTTAATATAACTGTACTGGAACCTGTATCCATAACCATACCTATTTTGTACCTGGTTAGCTTGGGAGATGGACTGAAGAAGCAGGTTGTTAGGCCCATGGGATATTGAAGAGGCGGGTTGTCAGGCCCGTGAGCAATTTCTCTCTGGGTGAGAGAATTGTTGGGAAATGATTTCCTGAAGGTGCTAAACTGCAGCTACAGGGCTCTGAGACTTCCTGTCCGGCCTGTTGTTGAAGCCCGAAAAAGAAGTGAGGCAATCGAAGGACCATTGAGTAGAGAAGGGTCACACTTCTTGGGGTGGGATAGGCATGTGGGGAATGAGGGACTGTAGGCTGTTAGTTTGAGTTGGCACCTGTGATGGAGTCTTTCCTGTTGTCTGAGATAGTCATCCTAGTTAGGAATCCTTTTACTTGGGTGGAGTTTAGTCCCAGCTCGGGGGTGACCCACTCCTGAGAGTGATGAGCAGTGTGGTCTAAGGC
This sequence comes from Picea engelmannii, assembly GCA_009831015.1. NCBI lineage: Eukaryota > Viridiplantae > Streptophyta > Pinopsida > Pinales > Pinaceae > Picea > Picea engelmannii. The sequence goes on from ML807144.1 coordinate 26,586, forward strand.
TGGGAGGTTTGTGGAAGGTCTGCATGCAGTTGGTGATATTCTTACCAAGATAAGTGTCAACTATGTGATAAATTTACATGTTGCATTATTATTTATTTGTTTATTTTTATGGGTTTATCCTATGTATGGTTTATAATTGTCTTTATATTTGTGGGTATTGCACATATATGTTTATTGTTATTTCAGTATGAATATGTGCATTTATGAAATGTATTTGTCTATTTACGTTTTATATATAAAGTTCTGTGTGTATCTATTTTAATTGCATGCAACTCGAAAAATTTATGTGGCATAGCTCAGTTGGTTAATGGGTATGTTACAATATGTTAAGCAAATAATGAAAACATTTTTTGGAGTAGCATGGCCCGACATGGGTGGTCGGGGATGTTACAATATCATATCAGAGATTCAGTTTTCAACACTGAACCTGGATGGGATGAGAAATTTGAGTTGAAGTGAAATTTCACAGAGGATTAATTTCGAAGTGGCCAAATTTTGAGTTGCAGAGCATTCATGGAAAAAGTAACGACAATTGTGCGGAATTGGGAAAAAGCCCCAATTTCTGTTGTTAAATTCATGGGAAAATTGAGAAATTTGTCCATGTGGTGAGATATTATTGATTTAATATATGTTCTAGCAAATTCAGACCTGGAATGGGTCAAATTTGAAGTTACAGTGAAGCCATGACAGTTGGAGCAAGATTAGTAATTAAAATTCTCAATTCGTGACTTGAGTTTGGGAAAAAATCATTGTAGAAATGTCAAACCGCAACAATTTGTTGTTGCAGAGGTTGAACTAGTGTTATCGGAGTGAAATTGAACAAATTTCATAGTTGCAGAATGTCTATGATAGAAATTGGGAAAACTTTAAGCAAAAGCCCCAATTTCTGCAGCAGAATTCGCGAGGAATTGATGCGCATAAAAATGAATGTGCGCAGGTGGGTGCACTAAAAATGCATGTTGCGCAGTAAAAAACTTGTGATATGTAAAAATTAGGCATTGCGCGGAAAAATATTAGCATGCTGGTGCGCGCGCTAAATTTTGGTGCCACGTGGAAAAATATTGGCGTGCTAGTGGGCGCGCTAAATTTTGGCGTTGCGCGAAAAAATGTTTGTGTGCGGGTGCACGCACTAAACTTTGACGCCGCGTGAAAAAATATTGGTGTGCTGGTGTGCGCGCTAAAATTTGGCATCGCGTAGAAAAATGTTGGTGTGCGGGTGCGCACACTAAATTTAGCATTATGTGGTGTGCATACACATAACAAGGTGTGTGCGGTGTGCACACACATAATAATGGCACACGTGGTGTGAGCAGTATTGGCAGAGCGCAGAGGAGTTTGGTTGGTGCGCACACAATGTGGGGATATGTTGTCACACGACAGTTTAGTTAATGGTGCGTGCAAAGTATTGGTGAGCGGTGGGGGCATACTAAAATTTGGCATGGTGCAACACATAGAGTGAAATGCGTGAGGAATATCATCGCGCGATACAAAAATTGCGTGAAACAAATATTAGTGAAAGAAACAAAATTTTGCACGGTGGATATCGGCGTGCGACACAAAAGTAGTGCGCACCAGTTATTGGCGCGACATAGAAGTGATGTACAGTGGTTATAGGTGCGTAGAGCACGATTTACCTTGTGGTGTTGCTGTGCATGCTAAATATGGGTATACAGGTTGAAATTTTTGTGCACGAAGTCCTTTAGAGGGTGAACAACAACATAAAACCAATGATTTTCTGTGACGTTTTATACTAATTGAACATCATATTTTTGCAGCGCATTTTTGAGGCCCTTAAGAGCGTTTTTAGGTACTCAAAAACCACAAGAAAAACAGAGTGTACCAAGGCACACTTTATCTCTGTAGCTTAAATAAAAGAACTCAAAGAAATATTTCTAATGGTGTAAATCGTTTGTCAAATGAATCTTTTATGAGAAAGTTACAACACAAACAATAGAGAGTAAATTATAAGACCTAACTAACTTCAAAGAGCCATAACTTTCTGTTCCAGAATCATATTGAGGTGCACGAGAAATCAATGGAAAGCTATTGAACCATAGAAGACAGTCCTAGAGATGAATTAAATTTCTGGGCATTTTTAAAATGTTTAATATGGAAAAGAAGGTACTTGTAGCATTCCAGACCAAAAACACAAATTGGCCTAGAACTTCAGCAGGTTGTAACTAGCAGCCCATAACCCAGAAAGAGTCGAAATTTGGACAAACTCTCCAAAATATGTATATGAAGAAACCCAATTGAGTTCCTATGAAAAATCCAATGGAGTAGGTGCAAAAATTCATAATTACAGTGCAAAGTTGCACCAAGGTGAAGCCTGAACAAAAAACTTAATCGACAATTTTCAAATAACCATAACTTTCTGCTCAAGACTCGGAATTGAGCATGGGAGTAGGCATTGGAAAGAGTTAACAACAACTATATCAGATTAGGATCATCACAGAGTCCATAGGAATGGAATATGCATAGGGGACTTATAGCCAGGAAGATGAGATCAGAGTGATGGATGTCCATTTGGGAATTGAAGGAACAAACTCCAATGGACATGGAGAAGGAAGGGATGAAAACATGAACATGGTAGAGACCATTATAAATTTACAGAAGTATGTCCAAAACCATAAAGTTGATAATGAAATGCTTATGAGAGCCAAGGAGAAGAAAGACGACTTCAACATGAAGCTAATGTAGAGCTTGAACATAATAGAAAAGAAATTGGATAAGAAGAGTGGCTCAAGCAAATCAAGAAGTCACAGGTCTCCTGATGAGAAAATAAGAGAAATAAGTGTTAACATACATCACCATCAATCCTCGAGGCATTCCAAGAAGAGGGCACACAATAGCTCAAGTCCATCCCCTGTCAGGAAGCATAAGAGATCCGAGGTGGATGAGTTATGAGGAGAAATGAACAAAATCAATCCTCCTACATTTGATGATGAGCACAAGAAGGATGAAGATGAAAAGACATGGCTACTGGGAATGAGAAAGTATCTTCAATTGCATAATTATCCATCTCATGCAGAAGGAATAATTTCCATATATCAACTCAAGGGAAAGGCATCCATGTGGTAGGATCAGCGTGTGCAGGTGCAACACATTAAAAAGAAAAGTGTTACTTGGAGGGAATTCAATAAGTATTTTGCGAAGAAATACTTGACTAAGAGATACTATGACAAGAAAATGAAAGAATTATTTGAACTCAAGCTTGGGAGTATGACCATAGATGAATATGAAAGAAGTTTTTTAGAACTGATGAAGTATGTCTCTTTCATCAAGGATGAGACAGTTGAGATTCAGAGGTATTTGAGTGGATTTCCATCATCCATCAATGACAAAATACAATATGATGATCCCAAGACATTGGACGATACCATAAGGCGAGCTAAATGCCTATATGATCAGCAAAAATCAATTCCAACTTTCCAAAAATCTTAGGAAGACAAAAAAAAATCAAGATGGATCAGAGGAAGAAGGGAACTAAGCCACCATTCTTCAGAAATAATACTCAGGGACAACCAACTTCTAGAGAACCCAGAACGATTGAGGCAGGGAGTCAAAGGCCAAGGAAACCACCTATTCAATGTTGGGGTTGTAAAGGAGATCATATGTTCATATATTGTTCTCACAGAGGTGAAAAAGTGAGGACTGTTCACAATGTACAACAAGCAGAGTACCAGACACACATGATTGAAGTGGAAGGTATGATCAACAACCAAACCATTGCTATTTTAATTGATTCAGGATCTAGTCATAGTTATATAGATCCTAAGATGGTGGAAAGTTTGCATTTGCCAAGAAGCAAGCATGGAAAATCTTGGTTGGTGCAGCTGGCTACCAGAGCCAAAATAAATGTTAATGAAATGGTTAAGTCATGTCTTATGGACATGAATGGACTGAACACCAGCACGGATTTGAACATCTTGCCTTTAGGTTCTTATGACTGACTAATTGGGATGGATTGTTTGGATCAACATCATGCTATCCTATACTGTCATAAAAAGGCATTCACTTGCTTGGATGAGGAAGGGAACCTAAGGAAAATGCAGGGAATTACCAGGGTAGTAACCATTAGAGAAATTTCATCATTGCAACTGAAGAAATGTTACAGAAAAGGGTGTCAAATATTTGAAGCTCATATGGAAGAGACACCTAAAGATAAGGTGCAAACTTGGAAGATCATGCAGTCCTGGAAGATTTTGAAGATGTGTTCAAGGAGGTACCAGGACTACCCCCAAAGAGAGATGTTGATTTTTCTATAAATTTAATGCCTGGAGCAGCTCCAATTTCAAAGACTCCTTACAGAATGAGTACACCAGAGTTGAAGGAGTTGCAAATGCAGCTTGAAGAACTTATGAAGAAGGGGTATATACGCCCAAGTGTGTCACCTTGGGGTGCCCCAGTCTTGTTCGTAAAGAAGAAAGATGGGACATTAAGATTGTGCATTGATTTCAGACAATTGAATAAAGTGAATGTTAAGAACAAGTATCCTCTCCGAAGGATTGATGATCTTTTTGATCAATTGAAGGATGCAAAGATATTTTCCAAGATAGATCTCAGGTCAGGATACCACCAGGTAAGGATTAAAGAGGAAGATATCAACAAGACCGTCTTTAGGACAAGGTATGGTCATTATGAGTTCACAGTGGTGCCATTTGGGTTGTCAAATGCACCAGATGTTTTCATGTGCCTAATGAATGATGTTTTCCGAAAATATTTAGACAAGTTTGTCATTGTATTTTTAGATGACATTGTTATATATTCCAAGTCAGAAGAAGAACATGAACATCATTTGAGGATGGTGTTTCAATTATTAAGGGAACATCAGTTATATGCCAAATTGAGAAAGTGCTCATTTTATCAGAAACAAATTCATTATTTGGGACATATCATTTCAAAGGATGGGATAACAGTGGATCCTGAGAAGATAGAAGACATTAGAGAATGGTCAGCGCCAAAGAATCTGACAGAGGTCAGATCATTCATGGGCCTTGCAGGATACTATAGGAGATTTATTGAAGGATTCTCAAAGACTGCACACCCAATCACTTCCTTACAAAAGAAGGGTGTGGAGTTTCAGTGGACATTGGATTGTCAAAAGAGTTTCCAACACTTGAAACAATTATTAACAAGTGCTCCAATACTAAGGATTGCAGACCCAAATGAAGACTTCATTGTATGCACAGATGCATGTAAAGAAGGACTTGGTGGAGTCCTCACTCAAAATGGATTTGTTATATGTTATGAATCAAGGAAGTTGAAGGAGCATGAAAGACACTATGCCACTCATGATTTGGAGTTGGCAGCCATAGTGCATGCCTTGAGGAAATGGAGACACTACCTCATGGGGAAAAGGTTTGAGCTGAGGATGGACCAAAATGGTCTGAAATATTTATTTGATCAACCAAATATAATTTCTAGGCAAAGCAGATGGTTAAAATTTCTAAGTGAATATGACTTTGATATAAAGCATATCAAGGGGAAAGAGAACAAAGTGGTTGATGCACTCAGTAGAAGAGTGCATGAATTTCATGCTACAACCATTAACATGTACCAATCAGATTTGAAAGATAGAGTTTTGGAGGCTGGAAAATTAGATTTGCAATACAAAGAATTAGTGGCAAAATTAGAGCAAGGTAATTTGCAGCAAAAAATTGAAGAATACAAGCTAGATAATGATGAAATTCTCATGTACAGGGGCATAATTTATGTACCAAATTATCATGAATTGAAAAATCTGATATTGAGAGAAATGCATAATGTAGCTTATGTTGGGCACCCAGGTTATCAGAAAACTATTGCAGTTGTCAAGAGCCAGTAATATTGGTCAGGAATGAAGAAATAAGTTGTTGATTTTATTGCCAAATGTTTGGAATGTCAAAAGGTAAAGGTTGAACATAGACACCCAGCTAGTTTTCTACAACCATTACCCATTCCTAAGTGGAAATGGGAAGTTGTAACAATGGATTTCATCACCAAACTGCCCAGAACAAGTAAGCAACATGTTTCTATCATGGTAGTGGTGGATAAGCTTACTAAAGCTGCCCATTTTATTCCAGTTAAGCTCACTCACAAGGCAACCGACATTTGTTGATATTTATTTGAGAGAAATAGCTCGATTACATGGCATACCCAAGACAGTTGTGTTTGACAGAGATCCAAAATTTACCTCAAATTTTTGGAAGGGATTATTTAATGGATTTGGAACAAATTTGAATTTTAGTACAACTTATCATCCAGAATCCGATGAACAAACAAAGAGGGTGAATCAAGTGATTGAGGATATGTTGAGGATGTATGTGATGGATAAACCATCAAAATGGGAAGACTGCCTACACTTAGTAGAGTTTGCTTATAACAATGGGTACCAAACATCTCTAAAGATGAGCCCATTTTAGGCACTTTATGGCAGAAAGTGTAATACACCGGTATGCTGGGATAACCCAATAGATAGAGCAGTGATTGGGGCAGATTTTCTCATGGAAATGGAGGAGCATATGTTGAAAAAAAAATAAAAAATTAAAGGTTTCCCAAGACAGGCAGAAAAGCTATGTTGATAAGGGCAGAACTCACAGAGAATTCAAAGTGAGGGACCATGTATTCTTGAAAGTGAAGTCCAACAAAAGTTCCATGAAGTTGGTAAATTCTTCAAAGTTGGCAGCTCGCTATTGTGGACCGTTTGAAATCCTAGAAAGGATTGGTCCAGTAGCTTATATGATTTCATTGCCTGCATCTATGACTATTCATAATGTATTCCATGTATCATCGCTCAAGAAATATATACCTGATGCTAATCATGTTATTGATTGGAATGTGATTCAGGTGGAGCAAGAAGGTGCTTTCGAAGTGCATCTGGTATGCATTATGGACCGGAAAATCAAACAGCTTCGAAATCGATCCATATGGATTGTAAAGGTCCAATGGACCAGGTATGGTCCTGAGGATGCTACTTGGGAACCTGAGGATGCAATGCGGGCAGAATACCCGCATCTTTTTTAGGATTTCTGAAAATTTTGTTGTATATGTGTACATGATGCACTGAGGACAATGCATAAATAAGGGGAGGAGATTGTAATACCCCTAGGCCGAACCCAATTCTAAATGTAAAATGAAAATGTACTTAAGTTGGTGAGTTGTTTGATACCATTTTTGTTTGCACCTTTCATGGCATAGTGTGCTCATGTACTGCACAGTAAATTGATGAAGTGTGCACATTCCAGGATACCGCACGTAGCAACTTAAGTGCGCGCGATTTTGAGGCCAGGGATCCTTTGTGTATATTCTGAGTTTTATAGGCTGGTGAGCCAGTTATTATAAGCTAGGATGCTTATGTTTTGATTAGGCCGAAGAGCCTAGATGTTAAAGGCCAGTGAGCCTATTTTTGTATATGTCTCATCATTGATGTAAAATGCATCGTTGCACGCAAACCGACCATGATAAAAAAGTATGGGGGACTAAACTCCACTAGTTGGGGAAAGGGGGGGATAAAAGTTAAGGAAAAGGGCTAACCTAGGGAGCTTAAGCCAAAAAAAAATATTATATTAATATTCCTTAAATCATAAAGTAAGGAAAATTATTTTATCCTAAGTTCTAAGGATGGGGACAAGTGGGCCAAAATAGCTCCCAACATGACAAATGTCAAGTTGGGGACATGCATACATATAGTTGGGACTTCGTTCATTTTTCCATCATTCCTTCCATCATTCAATCATTCAATCAATTTCCATGAGCATTTTCACTCACTCAGACATTTATCCTCCGTACCTTCCTATCACTGTACCGGAACCTGTATCCATAACCATACCTATTTTTGTACCTGGTTAGCTTGGGAGTTGGACTAAAGAAGCAGGTTGTCAGGCCCATGGGATATTGAAGAGGTGGGTTTTCAGGCCCATGAGCAATTTTTCTCTGGGTGAGAGAATTGATGGGAATTGATTTCCTGAAGTTGCTAAACTACAACTACAGGGCTATGAGAATTCTTGTCCAGCATGTTGCTGAAGCCCAGAAAGGAAGTGGGGCAACCGAAGGACTATTGAGCAGAGAAAGGGAACACTTCCTGGGGTGGGACATGCATGTGGGGAATGAGGGACTGTAGGTTGTTACTTTGAGTTGGCACATGTGACAGAGTAATCTTTCATGTTGTCTGAGATAGTCATCCTGGTTAGGAATCCCTTTACCCGGCTGGAGTTTAGTCCCAACTCGGGGGTGACCCACTGATGAGAGTGATGAGTAGTGTGGTCTAAGGTTGGTAGGTTTGTGGAAGGTCTGCACGCAGTTGGTGATATTCTTACCAGGATAAGTATCAACTGTGTGATAAATTTACATGTTGCATTATTATTTATGTGTTTATTTTTATGGGTTTATCCTATGTATGGTTTATAATTGTATTTATATTTATAGGTATTGCATGTATATGTTGCATTTTATTTCAGTATGAATCCGTGCATTTACAAAATGTATTTTTCTGTTTATGTTTTATATATAAAGTTCCACAAGAGTTTTGTGTGTATATGTTTTAATTGCATGCAGTTCAAAAATTTTATGTGGCATAACTTAGTTGGATGATGGGTATGTTACAATATGTTAAGAAGAGAATGAAAGCGTTTTCTGGAGTAGCATGGCCCGGCATGGGTGGTCGGGGATGTTACAATGCATCATAATACTCTTTCGACTCCTTCGAAGAGATCCATTGGTTGTTGTCACATCATCATACTTGGTCTTAATTTTTTGTTGAGTCAATGTTGCCAAATCATTCATTATGTCACCATATGTTCAAGGGAAGTCAACCTCTGCATTTTCAACCTTGTGTCAATTCATCATCATTTGATCCATCATTATTCATTGTCAAATTTTCAATGAGCTATGGTTCATGTATTTTCTTTAAATTTTATGTTTAACTTTTACTTGAACCATAACTACTGCATAAAACCAAGATCACAAGAAGAATAACCATGCACAAGAACATAAGAAGTATCCTGGGAAACCCTTCTCAACAAGGGAAGAAAAACCAGCCAATCCTTTGATATATTCTTCAAGAGAAAGACCTCCCACACCATCACCAAACCTAGCACACAAGAGGGTGTTGTAATTCTCATAATTTCATACCACAACTTATGAATTCATGAGATGACACAATGTTAAGTGTGTTTCCTCAATGGGGATTCACATTTATTTATATAAGACTTATCACATCAAATGATGTGTCTATTGGCACAATAGGGTCGACCTTAATAACTCAAAATATAATTAATAATTTCCATATTAATTATCTTTTACATTAATTATCTTTCACTTTAAGGTGGGGCCGACCTGTACCCTTTACATCACAAATAGGGTTACAGGTAAGTTTGACTCTTGAACAATATAGAAAGGGATCTCATACACCACCAATGCTCATCCACTAGGGGAACATCCATTTGTGCTTAGCCACAGGGATGTCCACATCTCTATCTCACTGCGTCTCAGAGGAGAACCACACTCACTAGTGCTTAACCACTAGGATCATGTTCACCTCTACTCAACCACATGTGCGTCTGACTCAACATATCTTCTTTCTCACTGTGTTACACAAGAGAATCATCTAGAGTACATCATCTCAACTCTCTTCTTAGAGGAGGCTAATACATCGTTTCATCTTTGTATCAGAACGATGCACCCAACTCATGGTATTTTCCACACGTTCACCTGTGATTAGCCACAGGCACGTCCAAATAAGCAGATTTTCTTTCTCATTGTGTTACACAAGAGAATCATATGAAGTATCATCTTAACTCTATGCACAAGGGAGGTCAACACAACGTTCCAGTTCTTTCTCAGATAGGAACCACATACCAATCTCATGGGCACACCCAACTCACAGGCTCTCTCTCAAGTCAACTTAATCAATCTGTGTTCTAGAGGATGTCTCACGCAGTTGTAATCATCAACACTCCCTCTTAGCTAGGGGGGCATTCTCCATTAGGCCAAGCCTTGCATGGAAGTACATGAAATTTGTCTTGGTTGTAGTCATCAACACTCCCTCTCAGCTAGAGAGGTATTCTTCACCAAGCCAGTTTGGTGAAGACGTCTGCAATCTGCTCATGTGTAGGAAAGTACTGCACGTGTACTGATTTCCTATGCATCATGTCTCTGAAAAATGATATTTTATCTCTACTTGTTTCAATCTATCATGAAACACAGGGTTCTCAAAGAGCTTCACACAACTTTGGTTATAATCATAGAATCTATCTCATGATCAAGTAAATCTGTCAGAAGCTTGTGAAGACACACTACTTCACACACTCAATGATATATACTCTACTTTTGTGGTACTCAAGGCCACAGAGCTTTGTTTCCTGCTGCACCAAAAAACATGGCAAACTTCATGGTAAAAAAACAATTGGATGTGCTCTTTCAGTCCACTGCACTTTCTGTCCATTCTGCATATCCATGCAAACTCAAGTCTACACTAGAGGCATATCTCAAGCCATATATATTTGTGCCTCGTAGATATATCAACACATGATTTACTTCTATCCAGTGAGTTTGTCTCAGCTGACTCATGGATTGACTAAGCCCATTCATTGTATAGCATATACCAGGTCTAGTGTTAACCAGATACATCAATGATCTAATCAGTTGTCGATACACTTGTGGATCAATCTCGTCTGAATCATCATCATTTATTTGTTGTCAAATCCATCAATCTTGTCCCAAGAAGTAGTACATCATACCCAGATCCTTCATCTCAAAATAAGAAGTCAAGGCTTGCTTGTATCCAACAACACGACTTCCTGAATAAGTCATGAAAATCAGGCTCTCGTCACCAACAATGTAATAGTATAGGTTTGGATCAACAACACTCTTGTTGAAACCCAAACTCATCAAGAATACATTTATCTGATGTAGTTTCCAACTCATGGATGATAGTACAGATGGAAGTGCATTGGGCTACTGGATCAATATGTCTCATCATATTTCACTCCCTCTACTTGTGAGAATCCTCTGACTACAAGTCTCATTTTGTATTTCTCAACACTTCCATCAGCTACATGTCGTTCTGCCTCTTGCATATTTTGTCAAGCCCGGACAGGCCTTTTATGGCCTACTACAAAGTCCCTGGGAATATCAACTAGAACAATTGGATCAATTGTATTAATGGTTATCTCCCTCCGGATTGCTGAAGAGGAAGAAGGTATTGTCTCTCTTTCTCAATTAGTTTGACTCCTTCTTACTCAAGTGACTCCCTCTTAATTCTGAAGGATAAGCATCTTCCTTTGTTGTTAACCTGCCTGGAACAAGAAAACAAACGAAAGGAAGAAAGACAAGAATATCTCCTAGAGGAGATTCATGAGTACCTCTCTAGAATCAAAACATTTTAAGGATTTTTGTCACAGCTACAACACCTACTTGTAATGTAGCAACCTTATAAATGTAGGTTATAGGCATGATAATTTAAAACAATCAAAGCTAGAGTCTTCACTTCCAGTGTGTTTCTCCTCTAGATGCACTGAGATCCTTCTGAATCCATGATTGCACCAAGGGTTTCTTCCTCCTGCAAGTACCCTTATGACAATGATGCCAATAATATATACAAGTGCATACTTGAGAGTGTACACCAATGGATATTTTGCTTGTTTGTCAATGTCATGATGAGCAATGACATTCCTTGCTTGTTTACAATAGGCTAGAAGAAAAATTATGTTGTTATAGCTTCCTGTGGCCACCTGCCACTGCTACATTCTATAAATAGACTTGTTTCCCCTTGTAGTCACCTTATACTATACAAGTCTCTACATCAAACTTGTAGCTCAAGACTATAATCAAGGCTTTATTGATGTTTGTAGATGACATAAGTAATAATGAGAATCTCCTTGTTGTCAACCAATGTCTTGATTGTCTGAAATTCCCTTGAGCTGCTAGCACAAATATTTAAGACCAAAAACTTTAAGCAACCATTGTTGTTGTCTTAAATTTCCTCTTATATCTCCTTGCTAGCCAAAGATCTGCATTCCTACATTTTTCTTTATTGCAAAAGCAAGTTCAAAATTTTCATAATATTCATAATTCTTTATCCTTCTCTCTTTCTGCAAAAGAAACTATCCAAGGTCATCAAATATTAAGGCTTCAACTCTTGCTGATATGTTGAGGCTTGTTACAAATTCCTAGAAAGATCGAGGCAAATTGTTTAGAGTTGTAGAGATTATGTCCCTACTTTAAATCGTGTCACCCATATCAATAAGTTGATCTCTTAAGAGTTCTATTTTTGAGTCTAGAGAGGTGATCTATAACTAAGTCATCTTCTTCTGTTCTTAAACTGTGAAGCTTATTAGAAGTCTCATAATGGTCTTATGTGTATCCTTGGCTTCTTGAGAGGTCTCTATATATTGAACCTGTAGAATGATTTGCATATATCTGAGATGTCAATAGTTGCAAGAACTTCACTATCTTTGTTTTCATAGACTTCTTTAACCACATCCAATTTGGATCTCTTAGGATTTCTATAAAAAATACTATGCAATTTTCTGCTATATCAAATATAGTGTCAAGGACGCTTATTTTAGACTTTAATGTGCTAAGGAATAACCCCCTGTCAAGAGGCCATGATGACTTCGACTAGTTGAGGGTCCCTCCGAGAGTGCGATGGCCCAGAACTCGAACATTGAGGCAATAACAATACCCCAACCCCGACGAGAGGAAATGCAAGTGCAATTAGGTCATTTTGAGCTGATCTTGAAGTGGTCTTGGGCATGACGTAAGGGAAAATGGCCGCCAGAAGTAGCAAAACCATGGAATAACAGTAGAGACGAAAATTTTCCCACAGAGAACCTACCAAATTGGTTGAGCTTGTTCACTAGACCGCAACCATTTTATTTGGACAACTGACCTTCCTCACAGAGCTTGGCCTAAGATAGCAGGCATGCGGCCATGTTCAGGACTTTGCCACAGAAAATTGAGAGAGGGTTTGGCCCTTCCCTTGAGCTGGTGGTGGGGTACCTTCACCACAAAAATTTAAAAGAGGGTATGACCCTTTCCTTCTATGCAATAGCGGAAAGGATTTAGTAATATTTAGGTGACCACGGTCTTCCTTCAATCTTGAGAAAGTGGTATTTCTTCAAGACCCGCTCTGAAACCATGTTGAATTTTCAATGAGCTATGGCTCATGTATTTTCTTTAAATTTTATGTTTAACTTTTACTTGAACCATAACTACTACAAAAAACCAAGATCACAAGAAGAATAGCCATGCACAAGAACACAATAAGTATCCTGGGAAACCCTTCTCAACAAGGGAAGAAAACCCAACCAATCCTTTGCTATATTCTTCAAGAGAAAAACCTCCCACACCATCACTGAACCTAGCACACAAGAGTGTGTTGTGATTCTCATAATTTTAGACCATAACTTTTGAAATCACAAGATGACACAATGTTAAGTGTGTTTCCTCAATGGGGATTCACCTTTATTTATATAAGACTTATCACATCAAATTATGTGTCTATTGGCACAATAGGGCCGACCTCAATAACTCAAAATATAATTAATAATTACCATATTAATTATATTTCACTTTATGGTGGGGCCAACCTGTACCCTTTACTTCACAAATAGGGTTACAGGTAAGTCTGACTCTTGAAAAATATAGCAAGGGATCTCATACACCCACTAGTGCTCAGCCACTAGGGGCACATCCATCTATGTTGAGCCATAGGGATGTCCACATCTCTATCTCACTATGTCTCACAGGAGAACGACACTCACTAGTGCTCAGCCATTAGGATCACATTCACATGTGCTCAACCAAAGGCACGTCTGAATTTGCAGATCTTCTTTCTCACTGTGTTACATAAGAGAATCATCTGGAGTACATCATCTCAAATCTTTGCTCAGAGGAGGCTAATACATCATTTCATCTCTATCTTAGAAAGATGCACCCAACTCATGGGATTTTCCATACGTTCACCTATGCTTAGCCACGGGCACGTCCAACTCAAAAGATATTCTTTCTCATTGTGTTACATAGGAGAATCATCTGGAGTATCATATCAACTCTCTGCACAGAGGAGGTCAGCACAACGTTCTATTTCTGTCTCAGATAGGAACCACATACCCATCTCATGGTCACACCCAACTCATGGGCTCTCTCTCAGGTCAACTTAATCAGTCTGTGTCCTGGAGGATTTCTCACGTAGTTGTAATCATCAACATTCATCACTATCCTTATTCGTTTCGTGTCAATGATGGGGGATACATCATGGCCCTCCTTCGATGAGTCTATTTATGTCGACATCAACACATTATCTGGGAATTAGACTAAGAAATCAATTAGTACCTTGGAGCCTACATGCCTCAATAATAGATTTCCTCACTTTCGACATTGGGTTTTACATCATTGACCCTTGATCGATTGATTCGATGAGTGTTTGACTTCATACCATCTATTCACATTCGTTGGGATGTACTAGGGTACCTTGAGAGTCATTGTCATTATTGGTGATTCCATCACACTTGTTAACGATTTACATCATTGACCGATAATCAAGTGGTTTCTACCATGTTCGAAGTCAAGAACTCTATTCACATGGATAGATTCGTACTATTCAGGATTTGGGTTGAAGACCCTAGGAGGACTATCCAGTAAACACTCATTTATTTTATCTACCTTCCCCAGGCTACGATGAAGATTATAAATTTTGATATATACTATGACATAGATCCACCCTGTATTATTTCGTGGCTATGTTTTGTCATATTGTAGCTCCATTGTGTACAATATTGTGGCTACATTTTGATCGAGTCATGGAGATATGGATCCACATTGTATGTTCGGTGGCCATATCCTTAGTCACTACTTTCATGGATCAATAGTGTATTGGTCGACGACCATGCTTCAAGTTAGATTATTTTGTGTATGGGTATGCCTACCTCGGGGATGATATATGTATATTGATGGATGTTTGCTTGATTTTTCGACATGTCTTCTGACTTCATTTCCTTGATTCCACATTATTACAAAGTGTTTCATCCATCGTTTTTCTCCTCTGATCTCACACTTTTAGGGGCATATGTTATACACCATTTTGTCTCACTTTTCTAAGTGTCGCACTTCATTCTTCTCAGTGTTGCAAGTGTCGCAAATTCCATGGTCCATTCTGCTAAGTGTTGTACCTTATTTGTTTCACTTTTCCTAAGTGTCGCCATCTCAACACCATGCATGAATGACCCATTACATCCCCTTGAGCACTAAGAAGAAGAAGACACCTTCAAACCCTAACAATTTGTCCTTTTTCACTCAGTCCCGGCTTCATTTGACCATGGATGTTCCCATTTTCACTCTACGGGAGTGACCATCACCTTGACACAGTGTTAGGGGAGAGACCATGTCACTCTATCTATCATTCTAGGGGACGGACCATCTTGATAAGGTCAAAGTGCATGATTCTATGGGAAGATTTTGAGAAGAATCCAGGATATTCTTGGCTTGTTTTCTTGGTTTTGTCACCGGATTAGTTCGAACTTGGATTCTATGTTATGTTGGGAATAACCTTGTTATGAAGATAACTCATCCCTTACCAAGATCCATTCTTTTCTCAACCAAGTCCCTAATTTATCCTAAGTGGTTAAGCTCCTATGAATCTATATAAGCAGGACTCTCATTAGTGGAAAATGGGGAAGGATGAATGATGTACTAAACTTATGATTCCATAGAAATGAGCCAAACCTTTGCTAGAGAGTAATATATCTCATCTAAGGGATGAAGAAGGATATTAGGAAGTCAACAACGTCATGCAAAGGTTGTAACTTTTCATATTCTTATCAATATAACTTGGCCTGGTTCTCTTATGTTTGCTTGTTCATTCTTTTCTTTTGATCTCTTCATTGTAAGTTATCAAGTTGGATTGTTTTCATATAATCCTAGGAGGTAGTAGAAGAAGACATGTTTCCCTTTGTGCTTGCAAGTATCGACTTCACCAAAGAAGTTGCTAGGCTGGAGCTTACTTGGATTGGAGCAGTGAGGACGAACGTCGAAATAAGGTGCACTACTTTCTTCTCTTTTCTACCTAACCTTCCCACAAATAAATAGAATAGTGGTCCTAGAGAATTTGAGTTACCATTTGTTTGCATTATGTCTTACTCTAGGGATCCATAGTAAGAGATTAATTACTTTGTCCACGGAGTAGTTTCTCTACTATAGAAATTAACTTACACCAAGTAATCAAATAGACAAGAAATGAACAAGAAAGTATAAGATAAATAGGCCAAGTCTGTATATTCAATGAAAAGAAAGAAGTTTACAACCCGATGATGATGCAATCCTCCAAGATTCCTTTTTTAGCCCTTGAACATGAATCCAACTCAACTTCTTCACATAAACAAAGTTTTGGCTCTCCTTGACAAGATCATAAGTTTGATATGCTTATTTTCCATCCCCCCTCTCACTCGAAAATGGTCTGGTTATAAGGATTCATAGGAGCTCAGCCACTTAGGATAAATTAGGGACTTGGTTGAGAAAATAATGGATCTTGATAAGGTCAAAGTGCATGATTCTAGGGGAAGATTTCGAGAAGAAACGAGGATATTCTTGGGTTGTTTTCTTGGTTTTGTCACCAGATCAGTTCGAACTTGGCTTCTATTCTATGATGGGAATAAACTTGTTATGAACATAACTCATCCCCTACCAAGATCCATCTTTTCTCAACCAAGTACCTAATTTATCCTAAGTGGTTGAGATCCTATGAATCTATATAACCAGGCCATTTCAGAGTGAGAGGGGGGATGGAAAAGAAGCATATCAAACTTATGATCTTGTCAAGGAGAGCCAAAACTTTGTTTATGTGAATAAGTTGGGTTGGATTGATGTTAAAGGGATGAAGAAGGAAGCTTGGAGGATTGCAGCGCCATCAGGTTGTAAACTTCTTGCTTTTCGTTGAATATAAGAACTTGGCCTACTTCTCTTATACTTTCTTGTTCATTTCTTGTTTATTTGATTACTTGGTGTAAGTTATCAATTGGTAGGGTTTCTATTACCTAATCATAGATAGTAGTAGGAGAAGGTTTCTCTATTCTTGAAGGCTTGACTTCATGAGGGAGATGCTTGGATTGGAGCTCAACCATTGGAGCAGTGAGGGAAAACGTCAAAAATCAGGTGCACATACATTCTCTCCTTCTCTCTCAACCCTCCTGCAAGAAAATATAATAGCTAGATAGGAGGATGTTAGTGCCCATTTGTTAGAGGTTGTCTCACTTGTAGGAAACCCAAGTGAGGAGAAATCAACTTGTCCACAAGGGGAGAATGTCACGACAACATCCTTTTGTTTTATTTAGGCTTGAAGATTTTTTTAATTATGATTCCTTTTCTTTATTTATCTTCTCAAACTGAGTTGCATTTTCTTTGTTCAAAATATTCATATGTTGTAGTTGATTTGTTAATTTTGTCACTTGAGATATACATTTAGCTGAGATATCATCAACCTCCTTTTTCAATATTTACTTTATTATTTATCATAGTTTGTGCTACAATATGAAACAATGAGAAATAAAAGGTAGATTTATCTGTAAGATTCTAATGTAACTTTTCAATCTCCTCTGAGTGTTGTTCTTGAAGATTTGTTTTTTTCTAGTTTGAGTTCTTTGATCTCCTTCGTTAACTTTGCAATTGATTCTTTGAGAGAAATGTTTTCTTTTGGTAAAGAATCTCTTTCCTCATAAGCATTAATAACAATTCATTTGACTCAGTCAATTCATGTTGAGGGAACTTCAATTTATCTTTCAAAGTTTTGATTTTTTTGTCCTTATCCTCTATAATGCTTTTGGAATTGTTGGTAGCCTTTTTAGCATCAGTGATTGATGCCACTTGAATTTCCAATTCTTTGACTTTAGTAGCCTTAATTGTGTTTAATGTTCTTTGATTTATTAGTTGCAGACCAAGCTTAGTTACCAAGGTATGCATATTTCTTACATTAGTAGTTGACTGGATCAATCTCCTAGAAACCATATCCCCTGTCTCTTTATTCCACTCAACCATGTCAACATCATTGACTTGACTTAAATCAACTTGAACTGAATTGGTTTTGAACTCAGATATATCTGGCTCTTTACCAGACTCTGGTTGTAAAACCAACAAATTAAATTTATTTTTTTCATGATCTATGGATGTTATACTCCTTGGACCAAAAATCTCTTTAGAGTCACATTGAACTGTTTTACCAACTATGCTTCAATAAGAAACAATTATTTACCTTATTGATATTCAATTAATAATGGTGAAATTTTACTATACAAATTTGATGTCTCGGGTGTTAGAAAAGATGATACTATCTCAATTGGCTCATTTGATTTCCAATGTTGTAACTCTCCTAAAAGAGAATATACTTGAGCGTAAATGTCTTCTTGAATATCATCTCTTATTTCTTCATCACTTTCCTAAGTCTTTCTTCGTTTTGCATACAACTCGCTTGACTCTCTTTTCTCTGGGTTGCTTAAAACCTATGCAAATTTGGGTTCACCTAAAACCTCTTGTTTTGCTACAACTCTACTTACAAGATCAACTATAATTCATGTTTCTTGTTTTTATATGAAAAATCAAAATCAAACACATATCCATAGATATCAACAACATTCAATATCACAGATATCATCATTAACTTCATGATCATTCCCTTCTTAGTGTTAAGGATTTCGATATAGTAGAATATAAAAAATGAATGAATTGAGTAGATTTTAGAAAATTTAAGCATAGTAGAATATTAGAATTGAAAAGATTTTAGAGGATGTGCTAACTTTGCATTATGCTATGCTCTAAATTTATCGTTCTGCTAGATATTGAATGCTAACTTGTGCTTTCCTGCTAGATATTGAATGCCTTTGGATACCCTCCTTAACTTGTTTGGAGATATAGATAACACAATATTAAAATTGAATGGAGTGAGAAGATTTTAGAGGATGGGATAACTCTCCCTTTTGTTATGGGCTAATTCATGCTTTCAACTAGATATTGAACGCCTTGAATACTATCATTAAGTTCCATATCATGGGTGTTAACTATTTGGAGATGGTAGATTTTTAAAATTGAATGAACGATTTAATGCACAATTATATATATGTAGATTTTTAATATTGAATGAACTATTTAATGCACAATGATACATGACAGTTGGTTTTTAAAAAATATTTTATTAATTTGTTTATTTAATGCACAATGATACATGACAGTTGGTTTTTAAAAAATATTTTATTAATTTGTTTATTTATAATGGTTGATTTGTCAAATCAAACCTTTTAACTATTATAAAAAATAAGAATTATTTAATATCAAAATTTTAAACTATATTTTTTATTTTAAAATAAATAATTTTAATAATCAAAATATCAAATAATTATAAAAATAAATTAATATCATATTAGTGAAGTCAATTCAATTTGAAAAACTTTTAAACTAATAAAAAAATTATTTCATATCAAAATTTTAAAATAAATCATTTTAATAATTAAAACTTATAAAATATAAAAAAAACTATATAAATATTTAGTATCAT